>CAUYON010192507.1:0-11709 GCA_963573935.1 Arctocebus calabarensis
GCCCCCCCCCCCCCGGATATTTTTTCTTTTATTTTTTTTTTTTTTTTTTTGAGACAGGGGTCTCACTCTTGCTTAGGCTAATCTTGAACTCCTTGAGCTCGGGCGATCCACCCGTCTCAGCCTCCCAAAGTGCTAGAATTACAGGTGTGAGCCACTGCACCCAGACTAAGTTCTAGAAATTTTCATCAGAGTTACTGAATGTTGAGTGAAGATAGTTACCAATAAGAACATATTAGTAGAGTGAATTAAGTAGTATATTTATGAATTCATTCTAATCAACATTTGAGTACTCTCCATAGCTCAGTTGGTATATTATATTTGGTAATATGTATATTTTATCCTAGGAAAAAATTACAGAAAAATAAAACAAAAAAAAAGTAGCCTAGATACAGTGGCTTTGATGCCATAGCAAGCTACCGAGGGCGACAAAGTGAGAATCTGTCTCAAAAAAAAAAAAAATGTAGAAGGGTACTAGCTAAAGAAAAAAGATAACTTTAACAGGGAACAACCAAAGGATAATGTCAAAGCAACTTATAAAAAAATACATGATGACATAATCTAGTTTCTAGATAGTGGCTAATATCTGGTTTAACAGCACCAGAGCATATTCATCAAACTACCTCTAGTGGATGAGAGAAAAATAAACAATCAGCTTTTTTGTGTGTTGCATTGACCCAAGATAGGCATACATAGACAAAAACTCAAAGGCGGTTCTGAAACAGCATCATTCACTGTGTTCTTTGACATAATATTTCAAGCTTTGTCAGCATGGAGCTTAGAGAGATTTGCCAACAGCATATTCAAATTCAGTTGTGGCTCAGGGCAACCAAGAACAGCCTGGCTCTTTTTAACAGAAGAGTATCCACCAGTCACCAACGATTGTTGTGCCTCTGGCTGATCACAGGGCTCAAAGGCAAAACTGAAAACAGTGACCCCACAGAGCAGCTGGTAGACATGCTCATGCTCCTGGGTCATTAGCTGGCTCCTAGAAGAGATCAGTATATGTTCCTCGTTGAATAGCCATTCATTCTGAAAGAGCTGTTGGTGATGCACATATCTATCCTACTCTTCTTCCACCCTTTCCTCCTCCTTTTCTCACTTCTGTGGGTCTCTCACATGTGAAACACACAAAGAGAATAATCATCTTAACAAAACAGTAGTATATGTATACATGGGATACTATTCAGACATAAGAAAAGATGCAGACTTTACATATTTCGTGTTTTCCTAGATGGAGTTGAAACATATTCTTCTTAGTAAAGTATCACAGAATGGAAAAACAAGTATCCAATATACTCAATACTAATATAAAACCAATATATAAATAATTACTCGCCCATAGGAAAGAAAAACACAAGTATAGTCTAGCTGGGGCCAGGGTGGAGGGGGATCTCCTCTAGTGGATTCTGACCTAATGTGTTCAGCATTACCCCTGTTGAAGGGCTCAACTGCAACTTGAACTTTACCTTAGAAATGAAAATAATGTAACCTAAACATTTATACCCTTGTATCGATCTGAAATTTATTTATTTATTTATGTATTTATTTTTTGAGACAGAGCCTCAAGTTGTCACCCTGGATAGAGTGCTATGGCATCACAGCTCACAGTAACCTCCAATTCCTGGGCTCAAGCGAGTCTCCTGCCTCCGCCTCCCAAGTAGCTGGGACTACAGGTGCCCGCCACAATGCCCAGCTATTTTTTGGTTGCAGCCATCATTGTTGATTGGTGGACCCAGGCTGGATTCGAACCCGCCAGCTCAGGTGTACGTGGCTGGTGCCTTAGCCCGTTGAGCCACAGGCGCTGAGACTCAATCTGAAATTTAAAAAGGAGAATAATCATCCATGGTACCATCTCTGAAGGAAATAGGAAATATATATATGTATATATATATGTAAGGTCTTCAAACACATTGCAAAACATAACCTAAAAAACGCATTTAGCTAGAGGTCCATCTAAAAAAAAAAAAAAAGAAAGAATAAAAAGCAATTTACATTTAAACCAGAAGAAATTTTGCACTGTTCTTTGACATAATATTTCAAGCTTTGTCAGCATGGAGCTTAGAGAGATTTGCCAACAGCATATTCAAATTCAGGTAGTTGGTTAGTTCACAAGTCTTGCTGGTGTAGACCATTATTGTTATAATTGTTTATTTAATAATTATCATAATAAGGCCAGGCTCAAGCCTGTAATCCTAGCACTTTGGGAGGCTGAGGCAGTTAGATACCCTGAGCTCGGGAGTTCCAGACCAGCCTGAGCCAGAGTGAGACACGGACTCTAAAAATGCCAGCCATGGCATTTATTTATGTAAAATAAAAAAACTAGCTGGGTGTGGTGGTGCATGCATATAGTCCCAGCTACTTGGGACTATAGCTATAGCTCCTAGGCAACTATATTTTAAACAAACATCCCTTTTGATTCATTTCACCAAAAAAGTTGAAACTGGGCTCAAGACTTTTGACATCTCTTTATATCTTCATAACATTCCATAAGATGGAGAATGTTACCAATTAAACTCCAACTATATTTTAAACAAACTTTAGGCTGAGGCAAGAGGATTGTTGCAGAGCCCAAGAATTTGAGGCTGCTATGAGCTATGACATCATGGCACTTTACCCAGGGAAAACAGAGTGAGACTGTCTCAAAAAACAAAACAAAACAGGGTGGTGCCTGTAGCTCAGTTGGTAGGGCACTGGCTACATACAGTGAGGTTGGCGGGTTCAAGCCTGGCCTGAGTCAGCTAAAACAACAATGACAACTGTAATAATGGCTGGCATTTTTAGAGTCCAGGCATTGTAGCTGGCACCTGTAGTCCTAGCTACTTAGGAGGCTGAGGCAAGGGGATCATTTGAGCCCAAGAGTTTGAGGTTGCTGTGAGCAACAAAGTGAGACTCTGTCTCAAAAAAAAATTATCATAATAAACATAATTTTGGTAGTACAGTACATTACCAAAGTGCTTTATAATATTCTTGGCTCTTATTCTGGTGATATTAAATCATCAAAATCAGTTCTTTTTAAATTCACTAATGAGAATGAAGTTTGACTGTTTTGTGGAACCTGCAGAGGAAAAAACAGATGAACTAAAAGTTTAGATATTTGGTAGAAACTTCAGTTAAAATACTCAACTGCATAATTTAACCAAGATTTTAACAAAGTTGTACACATTTTAAAAATTAAGTTATTAAATGTTATTTTGAATTTTGCTTATAGTTATAGACTATAACAGACATTGGTAGTCTATATCAGTGTTTTTATAACTTTTTTGGTGAAATGAATCAAAAGGGATGTTTGTTTAAAATATAGTTGCTTAGCTTCCAAGCCTTGGATTTCTGATTCATTCAGGTCGAGGACCTGAGACCAAGAAAATTATATTTTAAAACCACTATCACAATAATTTATTTTCAGGGAAATTTGGGAAACAGTTTTTGTGAACTAGTATCCAACTTCTAGACCCCAAAGACACTAGGAGGGTATAAATTATACTTGTATAATCAATCTGTAACCACTGGGCTCAAGACTTTTGACATCTCTTTATATTTTCATAACATTCTATAAGATGGAGAATGTTACCAATTAAACTCCAAAAGATTGAATAAGATCTCAAAGATAGACCAAGATCTCAAAACCAGGTCTTGGCTCCAAAGGTTATACTGAATCAATACACCATTTATATTTTTTTCTGTATATTGCCAGATCTTATATCTCAGAAAAGAAAGAAGGGACAAAAGAAAACAGAATTCCATTAAATGCACTCCAACTTTTCAAGAATTATTGAATATACACAGTAAGTTAAAATGTTAAATCCACCTTAAAATTGTCCATCTGAAATGTAAAATTGTTGAAAGAATCATATGGAAGTCCCGGGGGAAGAACAAACAGTAGATGTTCACAAAATAGATTGAAGATCATAGTTAATTCTGTATTAGTGTTGGGGTAGATGTTATTTTGTTAGAAAAAACCCCTTTTGATTTAGGAAATAGAGAAAAGAGTAAATAGACCATGATATTCTGAAGTTGGCAATTCAAACTGTAAGGAGATCATCCTGTTCTAGTGTGCAACTCCTCGTCTTGATCAAAGGAGACTAAGACAAAAGCAATGCACAGTACGTATGTCTAACTCCTGTTCTGGCTTCATGCTGAGCAGGGGAATTCTTCAAAGAGTTGATAAGCAAGTCTAGTTATAAGAATCAGGTTGTCTTTCACACATGTAAGAAATAATTCACCTGAGTCAAGGTAACATTTTCGGAGAATACAGGCTGAGTTGAGCTAGATTTTTGTGCAGAACACAGGCTCTAATGTTACCTTGAAAGATCTCGCTGACAAAACCTTCAGCCCTTTGATGCAGAAATGGGACAGATAATCCTTGAGAAGAAAGGGGGAAATATGTCAGCAAGTTGCTATGGAAATGAATGCCCCCACCCTTTTAGTTTGTGACATTGCTCTAACGTAGACAATGGTGATTATTTTTTAATTTTTATTACAGGATGTGGCTGCTTCCTAGGCTTTCAAGAAATTCTACTTCCTTGCTTTCTTTCTATCAACATGTCATATTTCTGCTTTACAACCATGAGGTGGGAGTAGACTAGGATGTATATAGAGTGAGGTAGAGGGAGATTTAAAATTTCCATGGAGAGGGCGGTGCCTGTGGCTCAAAGTTGTAGGGTGCTGGCCCCATATACCAAAGATGGTGGGTTCAAACCCAGCCCTGGCCAAAAACGGCAAAAAAAAAAAAAAAAAAAGTAAAAATTTCGTGGAGACCATAGTTTGGTAATTAGGGGAGCTTCTAGAAAAGTACCAGAATCATCATAAGGTGTGAGCCTGTATAATGAGAAGGTGTGATAGGCTGAAAGGACCTGGTTATAAAGCAATATCAAAACCCATGGAATTCCATTTTTTCTTATGTAGATGGGATACACCAGAAATTAACCTAAGAACTTTGCATTAGAGCAGCTAAATATTCCAGGGGACATGTTTAAACATTTGGAGGAAAATGGTTTTCAATCCATGCAAATTATGCTTCAAAAGTGGTTGAGTGTTGAGACTTTTGACATCTCTTTAAATCTTCATAACATTCCATAAGATGGAGAATGTTACCAATTAAACTCCAAAAGATTGAATAACTAGACCAAGATCTCAAAACCAGGTCTTGCTTCAAAGAACTGGGACTTTTTTTTTTTTGAGACAGAGCCTCACTTTGTTGCTCTGAGTAGAGTGCTATGAAGTCAGAACTCATAGCAACCTCAAACTCTTGGGCTCAAACGATCCTCTTGTCTCAGCCTCCCCAAGTAGCTAGGACTACAGGCATCCTCCACAACTCTCAGCTGTTCTTTTTTAGAGACAGTCTCGTCTCACTCTTGCTCTGGCTGGTCTCAAACTCCTGAGCCCAGACAATCTACCCGCCTCAGCTTCCCAAAGTGCTAGGATTACAGGTGTAAGCCACCATGCTCTGCTGGGCCCTTTCAACCACTTTTGAAGCATAATTTGCATATGAGAAAGCATCCTAGTGATTATGTATCAATCTAGGTTCTAAAGCACTAACATGTACCAGTGCTTTCTTAACCCCACAGACCTTGGTGATCTCTGTTCTGTGGACTCTTTGGCCACTAACTTGATTCTTTTCAGCCCCAAGATAATATTCTGGTCACTACCCAATAGCCCAAAGAACATGTTTCCTTTGGTGAACTGATTCGACTATTAGTACATTGGAAGGAAGGCTGAAGTCAAGAGAAACAGAAGGATATGGGTAGTGATTAAACAGTTACCTCGTATTTCAAAGGACAGTGGTGAGAGGAAACCATACTTAAAGTCCACAATGGACTCAAGGACTCAATGACTTGAGTACTCAATGGACTCAATGAGTAGAACAGCTCACCTGCTCACACCGGCATCTCTCTCCTGTCCTTTGGCTTTTGCTTTCTCTTCCACTCTTCACTACCTGTTTTTCATTTCTCTGTAGAGGTATGTCTTTCTGTCTCCTCTTTTTCTCCCAAATTTTATTTCCTCCTTTGTCAATTGTTCTTTTCCATGACCTCTTTGTCTCTTTCTTTGACTTTTTTTGTCTCTTCTCTTTGCCTAGCTCCACTCTCATCCCCATTCTGGAAACCAATCATAACATGAAATTCAAAGGCAGCATTTTAGATGGTCATATTTGTAAGAGGTAATTTTATGTCCATAGTTCTTACTGTTAGAAGCATAAAATTAGAAGTTTGTATATATCTTATAAAAGAAAAATTTCCAAACCAAACAAGTTAAATTACTTCTACTTCTGACAGGATTTTTACTGTTTTCTGCAGGCCAGTAGGCCTTAATAGACACCCTATTCTCTAACAAAGACCTCATATTTGACACTCCATGAATTTAAGGTTTTTTAAACATAACTTTAAAATAAATGTTTTGTAACTCCTGTATGGGCAGACTTTCTTCTCAGTCCTCCTATTTGGTGATATTTTGTTGTATAAATGTATTGGTTGCTTTAACATAAATGCAATCATCTAGACATATCAGATTATTTTAATGAGTTTGTCTCTATTGAATTTATTTTATTTATACTTAAGGTTTTGAAGAGCCTGAATGTATAAAATAAGAATCTTGAAGAAAAGTCCCAGTTCTTTGAAGCAAAAATCTTTGTTACAAAAAGTGGTGTGAACCTTCTAGACATTTGCTATCTTGACACCTTGCATGTCTAAAATCAGGGGCTAACCCAATTATACTTTGAGATACTCTCCATCTAAGAGCTATAGGTCTATGAACCAAAATTTGAAGTGAAAGAGTTTGTGTCTAAGAAACATTTTTTCCCCAGCTAGATTCTATTGGTTCTTTGCATCATGCCACATTCTAGCTGCATGCCAAGTGGAAAATATAGTTGGAAATGTTTGGGGCCAAATATAACTCTGTTCTGGAAAATTACTTCCTTTATCAACCATAGGTATTTAGCTACACCTTAGAATGTGGTATTGGTATCCATGGAATGCCCGTCATGGTCCTCTGAGCCCAAGAATCACCTCTCAGGAAAAACTGCAAATTAATTACAAAGACGTCTGGATTGGCACGGAAGATGTCTACTCCTTTTTCATGCACATCCTTAACTTAGCCCACATCTAGTTGGATGTATAGTGTGAAAGAGGGGAGTGGGGCTCAGTGCCTGTGGCTCAACGGGGCTAAGGCGCCAGCCACGTTCACCTGAGCTGGCAGGTTCAAATCCAGCCCGGACCCGCCAAACAACAATGACGTCTGCAACCAAAAGAAGGCCAGGCGTTGTGGCGGGTGCCTGTAGTCCCAGCTACTTGGGAGGCAGAGGCAAGAGACTCTCTTGAGCCCAGGAATTGGAGGTTGCTGTGAGCTGCAATGCCACAGCACTCTACCCAGGGTGACAGCTTGAGGCTCTGTCTCAAACAAAAAAAAAAAAGAAAAAGGAAAGACGGGAATGAAAATATCCTATATGGCCAAGCTTTTAGACATCCCTAATGGCTGTCTCATAGGTCTGTCCCACTTAACATACCCAAAGCAAACCCCAATCCCCAAAATATGTTCTATACTCAGTCTTTCATGTGTCAGTAAATAGCACTACAGTTGAAGTTAGACTATGAGGATCCTGTAGGCTAATTTGCAGCACAAAGAGAATGGAAGAGTAAGAGGTAAGATAGTTGCCCAGAGACTCCAAATGGTTATAAGGAAGTAATTTAGAACTAGGGCTTTGAAAAACATTAACTTTCTTTCTTTTCTATTTTATTTATTTTTTCTCCCTTCACATACAATCAGGGGAAAAGAATAACTTTTATTGATTGTCTACTATGTGCCAAGCCAGTCTCTGTAATTCTTACAGAACCCCCTAAGGTAGGTAATATTTCCCCATTTTAGAAATAAGTAAGCTGAACCCGAGGAGGTTAAATGACTTGCCAAAGGCATATAATTATGCAAAAAGTGAAGCAATGATTTAAACTAGATCTTTCAACTCCCAGAGCTGACGTGATTCCCACTGTACCACACTGTCTGCCTTTGTCCTTGCGCACTCCATTCATTTCTGTGATTCCCAACACCAAACTCAGGGCTTGGCATGCCCTGTAATGGAATCATGCCTAAATGGAGAGCAAACACCTCTGCTGCCAGCAGAGGGGCTACCGAAGAGAAATGTGCAATCCAAATTGCGTCCAAGGGTTGCCAACTAAGCAGCTTTCAAGTCTCCTGCTCATACCTCGCCTTCACTTTCCCCACATCCTTCCACAGCTCGCCTCTCTCCACTGGCATCTTCCAGGAGCTAAGAAGAGAGCTACTCTGGTCACGGAGTGCGGGGAGAGGCAGGTCAGCAGAATCACTGCTGGGAACCAGGGCAGGCTCAGGCAATGGGATCTGAAGAGCTGAAGTGTGCAGCCCACAGAAAGAAAGAATTAGGTAAAATGCAAAACTAAAAAGGAGGATAAGCATAAAAGGAAAATCTTCCTGACAGAGATGAATTAGTTATGGGACTAACTCCTCCGGGGAAGAAATTGGGCTCCATCTCCTGAGACTCCTTGAGCAGAAACCATGCTGTAGAGGACAAATAAGGGGTGGTGATGGTGAGGGAGACATCAGCGACTAATAGGTGCTCCCCACCCCTGAGTTTCATGAAGATCAATGAGGCTTTTTTAAATAAAGGAAGAAATGAAAACAATAATAAAAATGGAGAAATGGGGCTGACTAAGGCACTGCAAAGAATGTAGCTTTTTGGTCCTTGTACTCAGAGAGAAAAATGATTTTTTTCAACTGGAAGATGAAGAGCTGATAAGTTCAGAGTTTTGAATTCAGAGTTCGGGCTCTGAATGAACCACTTACCAACTGTATGAACCTGAGCAAATGCTCAGCCTTTCTAAGCTACAAAACAGGAATGATACTCTATTTTATAGGTTATTTTTCACCATAAGATAGGAATAAACACTATTGCAAAGAATTATTGTGAAGATGAAATGAGATAACACATGTAAAAATAGTATCTACTTAGCTTGTAGGAGGCACTCAATAAATGACATTAGTGGAGCACAGATTTATTTGTAGGGGGAAATACAGCTGCATCATTATTATCCAGGTCACACTATGGGGACAATTCTCCTTTAAACTTAACAATTAGCATCTCTTTGGTTCAAGTATTTGCTGAGTTGATAGCTCACACCCTGTCTCCTGAGTTAGCTTTCAGCTCACAGGGAAGATGAAGGCCAAGTCTGACAGATACCACCTCCACTCATAGGCAAGCTTGACAAACAGCAATTCAACCCATATTGGTGTTCCAGCTCATTTGGAGGATAAAGGTATCTCTCATGGAGAAGAGGGTATACACTGGAGATAGTGTTAATGATACTGCACATTTAGTCTTTTTTTTTTTTTTTTTTTGAGACAGTCTCACTTTGTCACCCTTGGTAGAGTGCCGTGGCATCATAACTCACAGCAACCTCAAACTCTTGGGCTCAAGCAATTCTCTTGCCTCCGCCTCCCAAGTAGCTGGGACTACAGGCACCTGCTACAATGCTGGACTATTTTTTTAAGACAAGGTCTCGCTCTGGCTCAGGCTGGTCTCCAACCCGTGAGCTCAGGCAATCCCCCACCTCGGTCTCCCAAGTGCTATTTAGTCTTTTACATTTTACAAAACACTTTTACCTGGGAAAGGTTACTATAGTCATTTTACAGATGAGGAAACAGCATCTTAGGTAAAGCAACTCGATTAAGATGACATAGATAATTGGGTTTAGGACTTCAAGTCCAGAGCTCCTTTATACCACAAGATGTTATAGGGAATAGGAAGGAGCAGCAGATTAGAAAGATAGTTGCTTCCAGTCATGGAAACAATGAATTTAAGAACAGGAAAAAGCTTTCAGATTACCCAGTCCTGAGGTTTTTGACTGTCCGTGGGGTTCCGAAGGAGGTGGAGGGAGCCAAGCAGGAGGTGAGATTATATACAACCCAGCTTTTATTAGTTAAATTTATAACATTAAAATGTTCTTTGAAAAACTGTTTAAAACCTTAGGACTTTCCTTAAGAAAGAAAAGAAAGTTTGAAATACCTCATCAAGTTAAAGAATAATATTGAGGTGCAGAGAGGTTAAGTAACTTGTCCAAATATCAGAACTAGTTAGGGGCAGAGCTGAGACTAGAGCTCAGTCTTGAGTCACCTGCATACTTGATAAGCATGTCATAAATGTCTTCACCGTCCAGGTATTGTCCTGGATTACCTCAAGCAAGTCACTTGCATATGACGATGAAATCATTGAGGAGACATTGGCTGTGGCATTCATCTCTCCTGATGAACCAATATGTGACCTTTGATCAGTCAACTCATCTCTGAACCCTCAGCTTTTCTGTAGGAAAAATTATAGGAACCATAATTCTCCACCTCCTAGTGGGTCTGTCATGATGAGTGTAAAAGAAAAGAAGACATGGAGGTTTGTGGAGTTCTTCCAGGGAAAGAGACCCAACAAGTCCAAAGTCTTATTATTTACAAATGCCTACAAAGAGTGTCATTGCTTCTAAACTGATCTCTGCAATTTATCATCCTCATTTGTTTGTCATTCCTCATTCAGAAGGGCAATGAGGTTGGTAACCACGCCAAGTACTACGGGTTTATGAAATAGTCTCAAAACTTCCTATTGCATTGGCTTTGTGATTTCTTATTACTTACACGAAAGTATAATCAATCCTTTTAGGTTAAACACTTTTATTTTCTTTTGTTTTGTTTTGTTTTGTTTTTTTGGAAACAGAGTCTCACTTAGTTGCCATGGGGTTGAGTGCCATGGCATTATAGCTCACAGCAACCTCGAACTCTTGGGTTCAAGTGATCCTTTTGCCTCAGCCTCCTGAGTAGCTGGGACTACAGGTGCCTGCCACGACACCGGCTATTTTTTAGAGACGGGGATCTTACTCTGACTCAGGCTGCTCTTGAACTCCTGAGCTCAAGCAATCTGTCCTCCTCGGTCTCCCAGAGTTCTGGGATTACAGGTATGAACCCCACATCCAGCCCAAACCCTTTTCTGTCTAGACAAGTTACAGAGGCAGCTATCACTCAGAGTGTTCTGGCAAACCTGGGGTGCTTAGAGCATAATGAGATCACAGGACTTCCATGCAGTTTACAGAGTTCAGAACTCTCTCATCTATCTGTAAGTTTGTCCTCCTTCAACAAGGATGCTGAGAAAATATCATCAAAGACATTCAGGCTGATCTTGAAAGCAGTGACTTTGACCAAATTCTTAATCTCACCAAGCTTCAGTTTCCTCACTTGTATTGCCTACCCTTTCCACCTCAAAGGGCTGCACAGATGTTTTTAAAACTGTGAAGTATCTACTAACTAAAGGAATTGTTATTTTTAAGAGTGTGTAATTGATTGATTCTAGATAGGCCTGTTGCCTTACCATTGTTGCTCCATTGAGGTGTAGCCAAGTACCTCTTATCATAAAGAGTCAGTCTCCAGTTTGTGCCTCAGCTTCCTGTGCTGGGGTTGGGGAGGGAATCATTGGTATTGGAGATGACTAGTTATGTTCTGGGTTTGAGTTGCATTTGGCTATGAAACAATCTTGTTGGCAAAAGTATGTGGGGAAAACGCCTCTTCCCCCTTGCACATTGAGACAGATCCCAACTGGTCTCTGATCTTTGTAGGAATTCTGTCAGTTGAATACCTAAAGAGAAAGGTGGCATGGCCTTCAGATTGTACCAGCTTAGCTAGCATTGTTAACCAACTATTGCAGGCTCTAAAAAT
>CAUYON010192509.1:0-32258 GCA_963573935.1 Arctocebus calabarensis
CTGGTTTCATATACAATCTGAAATATTTTCATCAAACTGTTTAACATAGCCTTCAGGGCATTTTCTTTGTTATTGTATGGAGTACAATTACATGTTTTTAAAGACTTTTAGACCCAGTCCTGGTCACTCACACCTGTAATCCTGGCACTCTGGGAGGCTGAAGAGGAAGGACCCCTTGAGCTCGGGAGTGTGAAAGCAGCCTGAGCAGGAGAGACTCCTGTCCAGGCCTGTGGTGGCCTCTGTCATCCCAGGTACTGGAGAGGCTGAGGCAAGAGGATCTCTTGAGCCCAAGAATTTGAGATTGCTGTGATCTGTGACGCCAGGAGGCAGTCTACCCAGGACAACAGACTGAGACGCTGTCTCGTAAGGAACAACAACAAAACGTCTGGGAGCTGTGTTATTCTATAGGGCAGCACGCTCTGTGTATGCATATCTGTTGTCACATGATGTTACATCTTTGTGAATTTGTCAGTATGGGTGTGTGTGTGGGGGAATTTCCTTTTGTTTTGTTTTGTTTTAATTTCAGGTTGATAGGAGGGTACAAACCATTTGGTTACAATGTTTGCATTTGTTAGGTAAAGTGCCTGTTATAGCTGAATCTCACACTTAGTAGGTGTGCCATGTACCCTGACACTGTGCTCATTAGGTGGGAGCTGCCCCTTCCCCCTCCCCCACTCTTCCCCCTGCCCCTCCCCTCTGCCCTCCCCCTTCCCTTCCCTTCTCCCCTCTCCCCTTCCCTCTTCTCCCTCCCCCCCAACCGATGTGTCCTCTGTGAGGACTGAGTACCTTTAACACTTCCTGTCCTCGCTGGTGCTTTTGTGTTCTCCTTTACTGAGGAGAATGTGCTTCAACTCCATCCAGGTTAATAAAAAGATGTACAGTCTCCACCTGTTTATGGCTGAATAGTATTTCACGGTGTACACATACTACAGTTTATCGATCCATTCATGGGTCTACAGGCACTCAGGTTGTTTCCACATCTTCGTGATTATAAACTGAGCTGTGATAAACCATCTACTGCAAATGTCCTTATGATAAAATTATTCTTTTTTCCTCTGGGTACGCACCTAGATTATAGGATCAAATGGAAAGTCTATTTTGAGTTCTTTGAGGAGTCTCAATACTTCTTTACAAAGAGGCTGTATGAGTTTGCAGTCGCACCCACAGTGTATATGTCATATTTTTTATAAAGAGTCTTTGCCTTCCAGAAATGTATGCTGAAATGTTTGTTGATGAAGTAAATGACTGAAGGCTGGTTGCAGTGGCTCACACCTGCAGTCCTAGCACTTGGGAGGCCAAGGCAGGAGGATCCCTTGATCTCAGAAGTCTGAGTCCCACCTGATTAAGAGCAAGACCCCTTAAATAGAAAAATTAGCTGGGTATTGTGGTGGGTGCCTATAGTCTACTTGGGAGGCTGAGACAAGAGGATTGCTTGAGCCCAGGAGTTTGAGGTTGCTGTGAGCTATGATACCACAGCACTCTAGCCAGGGCAACAGAGTGAGACTCTGTCTCAATAAATAAATAAATCTTGCCTCAAAATAACCCAGAAGCAGAGGGCAGTGAGGGAGGAGCAAAGAAAACAGAGTTGATATCTACTCACTCTGGATGGTGAAGACATAGGCATTCTTTACCCTCATTCCTACTTTTGTATGTTTGGAGTTTTTCCGTAATTTAAAAATATGGTAAAACAAAGGCTGATCATATCTCAATTATACACAATTTTTAAAGTTACAAATGACAAATATTTTCTGAGCTTTCTTTGCTGAGTTAATTGAGACATGATTAACTGAACCACATAAACTTTTTCAACTGTCCTCACATTCTTTACCATGGCTGCTGATCATTACAACTTACCGAGAATACTAAGTATTCTCAGGGAACAAAGAGAAAATTCTGAATGAGTTTTCCCTTTCTCCTCCTAAGGAATCTATTTTTAACTTTTTGCTGACTATGAGACTCCAAATCTGAGTCTAAATCTCTGATTTTGTCATATGACTTAAAGTTTAGGGAATAAATCTGCTTAAGAGAAAAAGAAGCAAGAACTCAAATTTTCAAGACATTTTGATGCTAAATTCATTTGTACAAACAGTGCAGTTTAAGAAATGAGTTTGGCATAACCATTATATTTCAATAACTTAAATTTAGAAGAGAATAATATACTTGGGAGCTCTTACTGGTGTTTTGTTTTGATCTTTGATTCCTGAACCTAGACATGTTTTCCCACTTTTCCCGGGTGTATAAAAAAGCAATATTTGGAGGGAACAGAAGATGCAGCCTGCAGCTTCTATTAATGGACTTTGGATTACCAGCCCCTCCAAAATCTTTAATTCCTGAGGATTATAACCTTAATAAATCCCACAGGTGTCAACACCAAAACCACAGAAAGTTTGTCTCAGCAATATCTTACCACTTTTGCCTAAATTTGAAACCATGGTTTGATGTTTGCTACATTTTCCCTTTCAATCTACTTTCAATGTTTTAAGATCTTAGGGTTGTAATCGATGAGTTAGGTAAGTGCATGCAAGTCCGTTCCCACCTTGCATGGACCCATCAGAGTCCACTGGGCTCCTAAATGGTGTGTGAAAACAGAAATCCGTGGTGGGGGGGTTGGAGGAGGGCAGAGAGAGATTTTAGTCCTTACTGAAAAGCTATGAATTAGTGATTTTTCTATTATTTCATTATAAACCCGACCATCTTTACAGGTAGTGTTGAATTATATGTAGATGGTGGGTGCACCCCTGAGCTGCCACGTGTCTGAGTCACTGTGGGCACCAGAGTGGAGATGGAGGCTCTGGGGCTGTGGCCCTGCTGCTTCTGCAAAGGGCCATAAAGGACACACAGGGTGGCGGGGGGGAACTAAATAAGATAAATGTGAAGTCAAATCCAAACATAAATACACATACGAACATACAATTGAAAATATTCGTGGAGAATTAAAATATCATTTGGTGGCTTCCAGAGGCGAGACCAAGAGTGAAGAGGTTCAGGCCAGGTTTACTGAAAAGGATAGAGACCCACCTGGGCAGGCCACCGAATCAAGCTTTCTGGGTGATATTAATTACTTTAATAGTCTGTTCAGTTGGCTAACTGAAGCTTGAACTTAGCAATGTTATACAGTTATTGAGATCATCATGAGTAACAGCACCAGAACATTGAACAGAAAAGAGTCTGCAGGTTGTGGTAAATGGGTATTTTATATTGTTTTATTAGGTGCAAATCACTAGCCATCCCTTTGGAGAGCTCCAAAGAAACTTTGTTCGCCAAAACAACATGAAATGCATGGTGAGAAGGGCCTTCAAGGTCCTTGACAAGTGCTCTGGCTGTGTGGGCTGGGATGGGGGGGGGGGGATGCCGCTGTTGCAGGAAGACGAGGCCCGATGGTGAGAAAGACAACTGGACAGTCAGGCTCTGGAGGATCTTATTCCAGCCGGTGGAGCCACAGCAAACTAAAGTCCAAAATAGCGTGCTCCCCGACCAGCTCCCTTTTCCCTTTCACCTCCAGTCTAAGGCTCTTTGTCTACAGATATCCTCATTGGTCAGTGAGAATCCACCTGGAGAAGGTGGGCTCAGGCTTTTACAGAAGTGGAAACAAGCATCAGCTTTCAGGCCCCAGGAAGTTGAGCTTCTACAAATCCCTAAGAGCTGAGCGACCACAGGGAGGAACCTGCAGATGTGTTCCTGGGGCTCTGGGAGACCTCTGCTCCCTCAGACCTCACTTTCCCAGGTATCCTTTCTCACTACTGTGCACAGTGGAATTAATTTAGGGGAATATCGAGTTTCTGAAATGGGAGAGGCCAAGTGGTGGCACTCAGCCATTGGGGGAACACTGGGAAGGCTTGCCTGACCTATGAGTGAGTCAGCACGTTATGTGGGCTTCAGCTGGAAGTGGCTGGGTTCAGTTAGTGGGAGGCAGCTTTGTACCTCTGGAGCGCCAATCTTTGGGGACATTCCAGACATCTGAGATTATGCACTCATCAGTCAGCAGCTTGGAACTTCCTGTGCCATCCACAGCTACCTTATTTTTGCCATCTCTTGCTTTAGATGACACACTAATCTTATACCCATTTCTTGGGAAATACAACCCAAATCCTTGGAACAAGAGCGTCTAGAATCCAAGTACCACAAACAACGGTTGCAGGTGCCTGATTCAGTGAGATAGCCGTGGTGGGGGCTGACATGCATCTGGGATCACTTCACAGCCTCCCACCAAAATGCCCCAGATGTCACTAGACAAAGAAGGTCCAGCTGCTTGTCACTGTCCAGTCAATGTGCAGAGATGGGGTTTAGGTCTATTATCAGAAGGCCAGCAATTCTGGAGAACAGAGAGGGCAGCCTCTCAAATCTGTTCTGCTTCAGTAATAAATCTAGTACTTTTTGCAATGGGGATAAGAGGAAACATCTAGAAAATTTTAACTTTATCTGACAGACTAACCCTAACATCAAAGTAGTGTTCATTCTAACAACACAAAATTATTTAAACAACATAAAGGTAGTTTTCACTTCAACAAAATATGGAAGAGAACATATTACCAAAGTAACCTTTACTCTACCCATATCACAACACCTGCTATCTACATGTGACCACTTCTCAAAGTCTCCTGAGACAAACATCCTCATGATCATAGTGAAACTTGAACTAGATAATCACAGGTGTGGGGGAATGTGAGCTGAGCAGGCTGGGTCAGCTGTGTGGCTGTGTGGCTTCAGCTCAGCTCCTCAAAACACAGCCTCAGGCCGCTCTTCTGGCTTCACAGAGAAACCCTGGGTCTGTGCAAATTGGCAAGGTGCAGACGAGAAGAGAAAGGAGGTACCAGCCCTAGGAAGTTCCTTTAAGCCACAAACCCCACCTGTTGTCTCTCCTGCATACCAAGATTTAATACCTAAATCTACTATTTGCAGGCTGTCTCTTTTTTCTTTCTTTTTTTATTTTTTATTTTTTATTAAATCACAGCTGTGTACATTAGTGCAATCAAGGGGTACAATGGGCTGGTTTCATTTACAATCTGAAATGTTTTCATCAAACCGTTTAACATAGCCTTCGTGGCATTTTCTTTTTTTTTTTCCCCCCAGTGGTAAGACAGAATTTATTTACATAAAAGAATACAGAAAACACTAAAGCTCCTGGTAGAGAAAGACAACTCAAGTGGGTAGAGAAAAGCTCTCTCCGTTTCTCTCCTGGTCTTTCCCTGTCTCCCCCTTTAGGCTTTTAGTCTCGGGGTATATATAGGTGTATGGGTTCCTTGGCCAGGAAACTAATGAACACAGTCCCTTCCTCAGGGGCAACGTGAATGAATGTATCAATGAATGAACCCAATCCCTTCGGCCAGGGCAAAGTGAATGAATGTATCAATGAAGGGACACAGTCCATTCATGGAATTGAGGCCTAGGAAATGCACATGAAATTGACCTAGGCATAGGAAATGGGGGTTCCACATTTAGTCCTAAGTGTAAAGTGAAGGAGATGCAGACTGTTTCTTAAGTATCTTAGCTACAGCCTCTTCAAATCTCCTCTGCTGGCTCATTCCACTTTCCCACATACCAAGTGTATGTCTCTGTCATATCCTAAACTCATATTTAAGATTTTCTGCATGCTTTTGCCTTTTCTGGTTATGAACTTGGTTTGTTGTGTTTTTTTTTCTTTTAATGTAACTCATCCTCTCTGTCCAGTCTGACTCATGAACCCCACTTTCAGTCAGATCTTTCCCCACAGACAGACCCCAGTCCTGCACCTGCCTCAAGAGTGACAACATGCCCGCTGGACTCGGTTAGACCCACGTGGAAGGACTCACACTATTGGAGACAAGGTGATATTGTCCAAGGAATATCAGTCTTAGAGTCAGATCTCAACTGTGTTACTTGTTATCTGTATACACTTGAGGAAGTTATTAACATCTCTTAGCTTCAGTCTCCTTACCTTTGACGTAAGGCTGAACACAGATTGTATCTAGAAACCTCATAGAATGCTTATGAAATTAACCGACATGAGAAACTGCTCGGTTTAATGTTTTGCACATGCCGTGAATCCAAAAATAAATGGTTTCTATGGTTTACTCTAATAAAAATTATAAAGTACTTTTTATTAGAGCACAGGTCAGAAATTCAGTTACTGATATTTTCAAATTGCAAGTCATTCTGCCAATGTTTTAGAGCTGCTGAACTAAAATTCCAATTTTGGAAGTTGCTGGTTTAATAGTAATACCATAACCAAGGGAGACTAAGTCTTCGTAGCAAACCAAGTACGTTCCATGACTCACTGATGGCTCTTCTGCACACTGATGATGAAGCAGCAATGTGGTGGAATTAGTAAAATAAACAGAGGCCACCTTTTTCCTTCTTGCCCCTATTACAGCTTCTCTTCTTGGCAGTTAACTCCAGTGAATAGATTAAAGAGATGGTAGGTATTTCACAGAAACGAGAAACTGTGACAGACTGCTAGAAATGTGTCTCCTCCAGGGTGCAAAGTTCCCAGTGGATGGCACCTTCTTCTCCCAGATGAATACACGCAATCCTGGATTTCCTCTATTGGGAGAGTTTTTATTACTGATTCAGTCTCATTACTTGTTATTGGTCCAGTTATTGGTTTTTCACTTCTTGTTTCAATTTTGGTAGGTCGTATGTGTCCAGAAGTTTATCCATTTCATCTAGGCTTTTTAATTTATTGGTATATAGCTATTTATAGCTATAATTTATAGTTAATTTATTTATAGTTAATAATCCTTTGTATTTCTGTGGTATCAATTGGGGATACCTTTTTTGTTTCTGATTTTATTTATTTGGGTCTTCTCTCTTTTTTCTCAGTCTGGCTATCAGTTTGTCAATTTTGCTTATCATTTCAGAAAAAAGCATTTTGTTTTGTTGATTATTTGTTACTTTTCTTTTAGTTTCAATTTCATTTAGTTCTTCTCTGATCTTTATTATTTCCTTCATTCTACTAATTGTAAGTTTGGTTGTTCTGGCTTTTCTAGTTCTTAGAGGTGCACTGTTGAATTGTTTCTCTGAAATCTTTCTGCCTTTTTCTTTTATAAATGTACATAGATACACATGTGTGTGTATGTGTATGTATGTATATGTAACATATATATGTATGTTTAAGCTGCACCATAAGTTAAATAGACCTAATAGACATTTACAAAACATTTCCCTCAACAGCTAAAATATACCTTTTTTTCATTAGCACATGAAACATTCTCTAGTATTGACCATATGTTAGGACCAACAGAGTGAGATTTGGTCATATATATATAGAATTCTGTTTCATATATATGACAGAATCTCACTCTGTTGCCCAGATTGGATTGCAGTGGAATGATCATAGCTCATGGTAATCTTGAACTCCTGGCTCAAGGAATCCTCCTGCCTCAGCCTCCTGAGTAGACTATTTTTTCAATATAGGCATTTATTGCTATAAACTTGCCTCTTAACACTGCTTGTGTTCATTCCTGTGTCCCATGGGTTTTAGTATCTAGTGTTTCTATTTTCATTTGTTTCAAGGAATTTTTTTTTCAGTCTTAATTTTTTTCTTTCACTTCTTGATTGTTCAGGAGCATGTTGTTTGATTTTCATTATGTACATAGTTGAATAGTCCTCTTATTTTTAATGTCTACTTTTATTCTGTGTTCAGAGAAGTTATTTCATATGACTTCCATATTTAAAAGTTTCTTGAAACTTGTTCTGTGTCCTAACATATGGCCAGTACTGGAGAATGTTTCATGTGCTGATGAAAAAAAGGTATATTTCAACTGTTGGGTGAAATGGGTTGCAAATATCTATTAAGTCTACTTAATTTATGGTGCAGCTTAAATCCAAATTTTTTGGTTGACTTTTCAGGGATGTCCAACCTATTTTCTTTCCTGTCACTGGAAGACTAAAAGTTAGCTTCTTGGGCCATACACTAAATACACAAACACTGACAAAAGCTGAGGAGAAAAAAAAAGAGGGGGGGCTGTGCATACCTTTTGCAATATCTGTCACTACAGATAAGCAAAATAGTCCTCCAATAATCTGCATATGGCCCATGGGCCACAAGGTGGACACTCCTCACAATGATCTTTCTCATGGGGTGCTGAAGTCTCCAACTACTATTGTGTTTGGTTTTATCTTGCCCTTTAAATTTAATGATATTTACATTATAAATTTGGGTGCTCCAGTATTGGGTGCAAAAACATGTACAATTATTATATTCTCTTGCAGAATTGGACCTTTTATTATTTATATAATATCCTTATTTGTCTCTTTTTACTGTCTTAGACTTGAAATCTGTTGTATCTAATATAAGTAGAGCTACCCCTAGTTGCTTTTTGTTTCCGTTTGCATGGAATATCTGTCCATACTTCAGTCTAAGTGTGACTTTATAGGCGAGGTGACTTTCTTGTAGGCAACATAGAATTACCTACAAGTTATAGGCAAATATAGTTAATCTATATTCTTTAATAGGGGAATTTAATCTGTTTATATTCAACATCATTATTAATGGCTGAGGACTTACTCCTATTATTTTACTGATTGATTTCTTGTTTTTTTTATATCTTTTGTTTCTTCCTTTCTCTCTAATTGGGTAGTTTTCTATACCTATCAGTAAATTTTCTATACTCAGTAAACTTTGATTCCTTTCACTGTCTCCTTTGTCTATGAGCTCTACCAGTGGGTTTTATCACTTCCCATGTTTTCATAGTGGTAGTTATTATAAGATTTTTCTGGAGCATTTCCTTAGGTTTTGCTTATCCATAATTTTATTTCTCCTTCATTTATGAAGGATAACTTTGCTGGGTATAATATTCTTACTGGTCGATTTTCCTTTTTTGTTTTTTATTTCAGTACTTTGAGTATATCATTTCATGGTCACCTGAGCTTGAAGGTTTCTGGTGAGAAGTCTACTCTTAATCTAATGAAGGCTCTCTTTTATGTGACTTGACACTTTCCTCTTGTAATTTTTAGAATTCTTTAATTGCCTCTTACTTTTGACAATTTAACTATAAATGTAACTTAAAGAGGACCTTTTTGGTTAAACCTATTTTTGGTTCATTGAGCTTCTAGATGTCCAGTTCTCTCTCAAGAATTAAAGAAATTTTAGCTATTGTTTCATTAAATATGTTTTCCATGCCTTTTACCTTCTCTGCACCTTCTGGAATGTCTATAATGCAAACATTTGGTCTTTTATATGTCCCCTAAATCCTGTAGGCTTGCTTTATTGTTTTTTCTTTTATTTTATTTTCTTTCTTCTGTCTTCTGTATTATTTCAAAAGATGTGTCTTCATATTGAGAAATTCTTTTACTTGGTCTTCTCTGTTGTTGATGCTTTCAATTGTATTTTTGTTACATTCATTGAATTCTTCAGCTCTGGAGTTTTTGTTTGGTTCTTGTAATGATTTCTTCATCTATTTTTTTTTTCTTGCAGTTTGGCCAGGGCTGGGTTTGAATCCACCACCCTCAGTATATGGGGCCAGTGCCCTGCTCACTAAGCCACAAGCACTGCCCTTTTGGTTCTTGTAATGATTTCTAAATGTTTATTGAATTTCATATTCATATCATGAATTTCTTTCCTAATTTCTTTGAACTGTCTATTTTGCATTTCACTGAATTTCCTTGAGGTTGTTATTTTGAATTCCTTTTCTGGCATTTAGTATATTTCTGTATGATTGGAGTTTATTACTGGGGAATTATTATATTCCTTTGTAGGTGTCATGTTTTCTTATTTTTTATGTTTGACGTGGCCCTATATTGATTTCTATGCATCTGGTAGACCAGTCACAACTTCCAATTTTATGGTATAAGTTCTATAGGGAATAACATTTGTATGGACATATCTTGGGGCATCATTTCAGTGGTGTGCATTGGCTTTGATTCTAAGTGGGTGCAGTAGGGCAGTCTCTATGTGGTTTCTTCAGCTATAATTCATGCTAGTTATGTTTGTGTCTCCACAACCTAGTTTGAAAGTGTTTGTAGTGAGGGCAGTGGTAGTGTGGCTTTGCTAGTGTGCACTTGCTTGACTGTTTCTCAGGTCAGAGAAACATGGGTGCACATAGTACATCAGCCAGTCAACTTGAGATCTGGCTTGCTGGGGGTGGGGCTACAAGGCCGTTACTTAGACTAGGGAAAAAAGGTACACAGTTTTGGGCCAGCCTGGGGGCATGGTTACTGGGGGATGGTCCATGGAGCTGTTTCTCAGGCCTTGGGAGCAGGGATAAGTTTGATTGACAGGCCTTGGGGACCTGTTTCTTGGAAGCAGCAAACTTTTATTTGAGATATTTTGCTACAAAACTAGAAATTGCTTTATGTGTTTTGGCATTAGAATGCACTAGGGGGCAGAAATGTTTTTAGCTGAATTTTCTCCAATCTATGAAAAGCAAACCACCCCACTATTAAGTTTATGGTTAATTTTTATTTTATTTTATTTTATTTATTTATTTATTTATTTTTTGCAGTTTTTGGCTGGGCCTGGGTTTGAACCACCACCTCCAGTATATGCGGCCAGCGACCTACTCCTTTCAGCCACAGGCACCACTCAGTTTATGCTTAATTTTAAATAGACAGCTAGCTCTATTTAATCAAACAGAATATTCTGTATTGTAGTTTTAGGAGTAAGAGACATAAACTGATTATTTAAAAGAAGTTGAGGCTAATCCAAACACATTGTTAAACTTTCTTTTGAAAGTTGAGTGCGATTGGGTGGATGCTGTGGCTCACAGCTGTAATCCTAGTCCTCTGGGAGATAAGGGTGGATTGCTTGAGCTCAGGAGTTTGAGGTCTGTCTGAGAAAAAGCAAGACTCTGTCTCTACTAAAATAGAAAAACTAGCCTGGCATAGTGGTGGGTGCCTGTAGTCCCAGCTACTTGGGAAGCTGAGGCAAGAGGATTGATTGCTCAAGCCCAGGAGATAGAGGTTGCTGTGAGCTGTCATGCCAGGACTTTCTACCAGGGCAACAGAATAGGACTCTGCCTCAGGAAAAAAAAAAAAAAAGAATGGAGTGGGACCATGATGGTGGGTCCAGATGTTGTAACGAGCCACTGTCTGTGGATGCTCACATGTGTCTGACACTGGGCTAACTAGTTTACAGACATTGTGAGTTAAAGGTTATTATTCCATTTATAGACTGAAAAACTAGAGTCTAAGAAGGACAAATAGGCTCCTCAGGTAATTGGATGGAAAGCAGAATAACTCAAATATAACTTTGCTGCACAATATCCTTAACCACTGTTCCTTACTGCTTCCTTACAGGTACTTGCAGGAGTCCGTATGCCAATCTGTTCCATGAAAGATGTGTCACATCAGTGTATAACCTTCCTAAAAAGTGCGTAGAATGAGAACTGGCGAAAGATGTAATCTGACTAATAAACAGGAAGAAAATATCCCATCTAAGAATAGCATCCATGTAAATCGGCATCTTATAAATGATAATGACAACATGCAAAGCTAGAGACAGCCTTCATAAAGATACTGGTGAACAAGGAAAGGGGACGCAAAACAGGATATTCAGTACAATACCATATCCATAAAGTTCATAAAGAGATAAAGCTGATCTGTGGTGTTAGAAGCCTGAAGAGAGGTTGCCCTAGAGATGAGCCAGTGACGGGGTTAGAGGACAAGGTGTCTTCTGAGATTCTGATCATGTTCTATTGCTGGTTGGAATGCTGGACACTGAGGTGTTTTCATAATGCAAAAAAGTACAATCTTACCATGTATATTTTTCTGTCAGTATGTTATACAGGGTGGACATAAAGTTTGTGTGCAATTTAAAATAGTTTAATATAGAAAATTGAACATGAAGTTTATGGACCCCTTGTATTTGTATGAATTAAAAATGAAGATACTGTCTGGAACTGGAAAGCATAGATGACATTTTAAAATAATACAAGTAATCATTTATTCTTTCTCAAATGTTCAAATAATACGGACAAATCAAATGAACCATTTGGTCTCTATTGGATGCCCTCTCTTTTCTTAGAGGTAACTGCCAATATCCAAAGGCATTTTCCCTCCTATCCAGCATGGATGTAATAACTGATACAATAGGTTTTAAAATCTGAAAATGTTCATCACATAGTTCTTCTTAAGTAAAATTTTGAAAATAAGTTACATAGACAAAAATTATCTTAAAGTAAAATAGAGCACAATCCTAATATGGCTAGAAAAGCCATATTACCATGCATAATCAACTAAAATGTTTTTGGTATAATAAAGTTACATAAAGAGTTCCAAGATGGGAGTTTAGAGACATCTCTTCATCAGCTGCTCTTGGGCCATTTCAACATCAAAGCACAGAGATGAAGAAGTTTAAGGGGAAGGAGGAAGAAAGAAAATTAAGTAAGGGAAGGAAATAAAGAAGAAGAAATCACACATAAGGAGGAACCAACAAAACATCCTGGCAACATGAAAAATCAGAGCAGATCAACCCCCACATACGATGGGATCACAATATGACTACCAGAGAAGATCCCATCTACAAAGAAATCATGGAAATGACAGAAAGAGAATTTAGAGTATGGACAGGAAAGTGATAAAGGGAATTGAAGTAAAAGTAGAAAAACCACCAAAAGGAAATCCAAAACTTGGCCCAAGAAATGAATGAATGAAAGTCATGACAAAATTAGAAAGGATATAATGGAGCATAAAGAATTGAAAGCTTTGGATGCTGCCTATGGCTCAAGGGGTAGAGCGCCAGCCCTATATACAAGAGGTGGCAGGTTCAAACCCGGCCCTGGCCAAAAAACTGCAAAAAAAAAAAAAAAAAGAATTGAAGGAGTCGTGTCAGCACCCATAGCTCAAGGGTGCCGGCCACATACACCAGAGCTGGTGGGTTCGAATCCAGCCCAGACCTGCCAAACAATGATGACTACAACCAAAAAATAGCTGGGCATTGTGGCAGGCACCTGTAGTCCCAGCTACCTGGGAGGCTGAGGCAAGAGAATTGCTTAAGCCCAAGAGTTTGAAATTTCTGTGAGCTGTGATGCCACTGCACTCTACTCAGAGCAACAGCTTAAGTCTCTGTCTCAAAAGAAAAAAAAGAAGAAGAAGAAAGAAAGAAAAGAAAAAGAATTGAAGGAGTCATTCAGGGAGTTTCAAAATGTAGTAGGTTTCAACAACAGATTAAACTGTGAAGAAAGACTCTCAGAGCTTGAAGACAAGGTTCTCGAGCTAACGCAGGCATTTGATGAGGCAGAAGAGAGTAAAAGCAGAAAAAATAAAACAATACAATTATGTGAAAAATGGAGGAAAATACAAATCAAATCTCAGAAAAAAATGAAGAGAAAATGAAGCATGGATAATGTAAAATAATATATATACAAATACGTATATACAAATTTATACATATTTGTGTGTGTGTATGTGTGTTCCATTCACTCTCAGTTGGGAATCATTCCAGTTCTAGCAGCTAAAGCCAGAGTGGAAACCTGACCCCTGCCACCTTGCCCCCAGGCTGTGTCTATAGCTCATTCAAATCATTTGCATTAATCATCTACCCCTGTATCCACCTCCAAGGTTAAATGGCGCCAGCACTTTTAATACAGGTGTGTTCTTAGCATCTATTACCTGGATAAATGGAAGCAGTTAAAAGGCTAGAACTGAAGATGTTCTGGTTGTCCTCATAGGTAAACACAGTGTTTTTATAAAATATAAAAGAGCTTTGATGAATAGGCAATTATGCAATAGTGTTTCATAAATTGCCTTTTTATAAGTTAAGATGTATTCTTTAACCTCATTTATTGGATTAAGAGATATTATAGTGTTTTACTCTTTTATTCACAAAGCACCTACTATGAGCCAGCCACTGCTCAAGAAATACTTCAGAAGACAGTCTCTCCTGTACACTTTATTGATTATGGAGAGGTAGATAAGAAACAATCAAACATCATTATTCCATATACTGGTAAATGTTGTAATGCAAAGTAAGCAAGGAAATGTGGGAGAGGACTACTTTAGAAAGGGTTAAGGTTCCAATCAAAAATTTTTTTAACATGTGGAAAGCGATGTCACATACACCTTCTCTCCTCCACGCCCCCAAAACTTAAACACATTTCCTGTCTCCTAGGAGTTCTGAAGAACTAGCTCTATTAACTGCACCTTGCCTTTCCACGCAAAAGATGTACAATAAAAAGTAAAGTTAGAAGGTTAGGCAATTTTACAAATAGTTTCAAGCTTAACTGCGTTGTCTTCCTAAATCCTTTAAGTGCCCAGTTGAGAACAGCCCATTTAATTGTGTAGCCCAAAATACTGTGAAGAAAACCAAAATATTGTCAATATCCTGGCTTATGCTTAGAGAATGAGATCACTTCTCTGATGTGTGGATATTACTTCACTGTGGAACCATAATATTTTACCCTACTCACCTTTTTTTTTTTTTTTTTTTTTTTGAGACAAAGCCTCAAGCTGTGACCCTGGGTGGAGTGCCATAGCATCACAGCTCACAGCAACCTCCAACTCCTGGGCTCAAGCGATTCTCTTGCCTCAGCCTCCCAAGTAGCTGGGATATAGGTGCCCACCACAATGCCCAGCTATTTTTTGGTTGTAGCTGTCATTGTTGTTTGGTGAGCCCAGGCTGGATTCGAACCCTCCAGCTCTGGTGTATGTGGCTGGCGCCTTAGCTGCTTGAGCTACAAGACCTGAGGCAGCCTACTCACCTCTCAATCACTTATTTCTCCATGTGAGAAAATTTTCTCCATGTAAACAAATAAAAAACCTCTTTATTCCTTATCCTCTCAAACTCTCCACATTTTAATTACTACCACGAGAAAATGAGTATCACGTAGTAAAAGAAACTCATTTAAATTGGAAATACTTTCAATCTTTGTGCATTTTTAAGAAAATATCTATTATATATTTCTGAGGCACATTATTCGTCTGTGAGAATGTTTAAAATTGCATCTGAAATGATTTACTGATTGAAACTGTACTAACCATGAAGCCTTTTTAGGCTGTTTTCAGCCAAAGACGTCTGAGCAGTAAGTTCTTATTTGTCATCATCCAATAATCTCTTAGTTTTTAGATAAGTAACTCTCAGCTGGCTACATAGTTATAATCAAAAGCTACTTCATTTTTCCAGATGTAATAAATACATAAATCATTACGACAGGCATAACTAACTAAAAACATAGGTTTTTCATTCTTCATTATTAATACATAGCATTACTACAGAATTCTCCTTTCCCTCCATATTTTTAAACGTATTTATTTGTAAATCTTTGCCCACAAACCAAAGCAAGTAAAACTAAAAATTAAGAATATGTCTTTATAATATTCCTGAAGCCAAAGGGCATTCCTGAGCTTGTGTTTCTGATGAACACAGGAGTGTGGGTGTTTACATGCACAAATAAAGACCATACACTCAGTTATGGAAGAGATCAAAGGTGTTGAAAAACTGAAGAGACACCTTCTTTTACATCTTTAGAGCACCACCATAAACAGTTGGGAAGTGATAAAAACTCAGTGATGATACTGTGTATATGTTTTTAAGCTACTCAGGCTTTGTGTCCTCTTTAAAGGGATAGGAATTTTCCATTGTTTTGTTGCAGGTTTCTTTCTTTCTTTTTTTTTTATTAAATCATAGCTGTGTACATTAATGCAATCATGGGGTACAATGTGCTGGTTTTATATGCAATTTGAAATATCTTCATCAAACTGGTTAACATAGTCATTGTGTTCAGACATTTATATTCTACATTTAGTAAGTTTCACCTGTATCCTTCTAAGATGCACCGTAGGGGTGGTCCCACCAATTACCCCAACCTCCCCCATCCCCTCCCCTCCAGTGCCCATTTCCCCATATTCTTTTGCTTTAATTGGGTTTTAGCCTTCATATGAATCCTATAAATTAGCTTCATAGTAGGGCTGAGTACTTTGGATACTTTTTCTTCCATTCTCGAGATACTTTGCTAAGAAGAATATGTTCCAGCTCCATCCATGTAAACATGAAAGAGGTAAAGTCTCCATCTTTCTTTAAAGCTGCATAATATTCCATGGTGTACATATACCACAATTTATTTACCCATTCGTGGGTCGATGTGCACTTGGGCTTTTTCTATGACTTAGCAATTATTAATTGGGCTGTAATAAAATAAACATTCTGATACAGGTATCTTTGTTATAATGTAATTTTTGGTCTTCTGGATATATACCTAGTAGAGGAATTATAGGATTGAATGGCTGTGAGCCCAGGAATTCCCTTGTCTGGCAGGAAGTTTGAACAAATATTTTCCTTGAACTTCCAGACTACCCTTTCCCCTGGCCTGGCAGTCTAGAAATGGTTACAGGTTTCTGATTTTTTTCATTATTGTTTTTAAATGAAACTACTTGAACATATTACTTTGTTACATTCTAAACAGAACATCCAGGCAAACCATACATTCTTCTCACTCTTTGACATAAGCATCTCCAGTCTGAGAACAATGGAACTTTTCTTTTTTGAGACAGGGTCTTACTTTGTCACCCTGGGTAGCGTGCTGTGGCACCGTTAGCTCACTGCAATCTTAAACCCTTGAGGTCCATTGATCCTCTTGCCTCAGCCTCCCAAGTAGCTGGGACCACAGGTGCCCCTCACAATATCCAGCTATTTTTAGAGACAAGGTCTCATTCTGGCTGAGGTTCGTCTCAAACACTCACCTCAGCCTCTCAAAGTGCCAGAATTACAATGTAAGACAATACAGTATATTCTACCTTCAAAAGATAGAAATTGTCACAGGACCATTTTACAATTCAAAACTACGTGTTTACACACATATACATACATGGTAATCATTCGTCAATAGTATCGCCTCTGCTATGAATATCTTTAATTCAAACAAAAAAACACAATCTTTTTGCATTTCAGCTTTAATAAAATTCACATTTCAAATTAACAAAAATAAAGACAACAAATTCTAAATAAAGTATTTAAGTATTATAAATAAGAATTATAAAATTTACCTTCATATATGACTATTTGACAAACATATTACTAAAAATCATATGAAAAATCATCATTTCTCACTAGCAGTCTCAAATATAACTTACATAATTAAATGTTTAACGCAAAATGTTCACTATGTAGGAAAATAATATATTTAACAAAAATAAAGTAGAATAGGATAATTTTTAATTTTCAGTTTGCGATATGTGACTTAAAATCTGTTTATAAAAACTTACAGATTACTAAATACAGAAAGATAAACCCATAAAGACTTCATTCTATGACAGCACAAAGCCAGTTATTTCTGTGAAGTTTCTCTTTTTACTCATTGTACTATATAAAAAATTAACTTTCATCCTTTTACAGTTAGTATGAGTCTAGGCACTTATTTCTTCAAATTAGATTTACATTCTTAAGAAATGCCTGTGGGGGGAAAAAAGAAATACATTGTTCACATACAGTTGTAATAGTTATATTTTATTCTATTTTTTTGCTTACAGAATCTGTGGACCCTTAATTTACAGTCTAATCCTAAAAAATGCAGACTATTCTGTGTGTGGAAAAGGCGGATGGCTAATCAGTACTTTTAAGGACTTTAAATGATGATTTTCCCCTTATAGTTTTATGACATCTAGTCACACTACAAAAAATAAACTTGATAGCACCTAAATAACTCACAAAATATCCCTGCAATTTATCTGCAATATTGTTTGTAATATCTTGTCTAATAAACAATTAGAAACAGACAATTCATACATGAGAAATCACTAAATATCCAAACTCTACAATTTTAAAGAGTTATACTTATCAGCTCTGTCTTCTGTGAATCTAGACCTAGAAAAATGTGCCTTCATTTTCATTAAGTTATAATACAGTGATTGTGGAGAACTTTTCTAGCATCATGTTGTTTTTGAACTCTATGTAAATTTACTCATTTACGCAGAAAAGTTACCAACAAGAAAAGAGATTAAATATGATTTAATTTAAGCCGTTTCAATAGCCAAATGAATTTTCTTGATTTATTCATGTTTCATATTATTCAAAAATTTTGAGGCAAGCTGAAAGCAATTGATTCAAATATCCTGCAACTAAAATGATCTAGTTTATTTCTTTATCAAAAAAAAAAAGAAAAATGTTTTACATTTAGCAACTATAGATATGTAGATTAGAAGTTTTAATTCTTATCATTAATTTATAATAGTAGCTTTTAAAATAAGAACCAGGTCTTGGCACCCGTAGGACAGTGGTTACGGTGCAGCCACATACACTGGCTGGCAGGTTCGAACCCAGCCCAGGCCAACTAAAACAACAGTGACAACTGCCACAAAAAATAGCTGGGCATTTTGGCAGGTGCCTATAGTCGCAGCTACTTGGGAGGGTAAGGCAAGAGAATTACTTAAGCCCAAGAGTTGGAGATTGCTGTGAGCTGTGATGCCACAGCATTCTACCAAGGGTAGTGAGACTCTGTATCAAAAAAAAAAGAAAAAGAAATCAGAACAGTAATAGCAATAGGCAAGGATTGGCTCAGGAATTGTCACAACAAACTGTAAGATGATTTAAGTAAACTCCCATGCAGTTATTTGGGACAGACTGAGTTCTATTGGCCAGTTCAAAATATTCACAGATACTTTTAGACTGTGGGTACCCCAGGACTTTCACTCCCACCTTCATCACCTGAGAAACCATTTTCCTTAGAAGGACTTGTCCAGGGCACCAAAATGCTTCTCCCTGACCCCCGAAATTTTGACTCTGTACAGTGGGAAAGAACTACTAATTAGAAAAACTATTTGCAAATAAATGGATATCTTTCAGTACATTGTATAGATCATACCTTTGTAAATAAGTATTACAATTTACACTAAATTCACTTAGGGCTGTGCACTTTATTGCCCTAACTCCTAGAGTAATTTAGCCAGAATGAAAATTCTGTCCTTTCACTCTTGAAATCAGCTAGAGCAGATGATGATGAATGGATGAATGTTTATTATATTTTTATTGTTTGCTTTTTCTTCTATTCTTTTTTTTTTTTTTGCAGTTTTTGTCTGGGGCCAGATTTGAACCCACCACCTCTAGCATATGGGGCCCGCACCCTACTCCTTGAGCCACAGGCACTGCCCTTTTCTATTCTTCTAGTACTTTCTCCTGCTCCTTGTCTATGTTGTGTAAAACAAAGTTTTAGGAATGAGTTTCACATTTATTATTACATCATTTGTTTGGCCAGTTAAAATGGATAGCCCTGGGAGAGGAGCAAGATGGCGGCCGAGTAACAGCTTCCTTGCAACTGGGCACAGTGAGACTAGGGAGAGAAGACTTCAGGCATCTCTGGCTGGTGAGATCTGCCCAAAAACATCCCTTTGGGGACACAGGGAGTCAGCATGAGACTTCTAGTCCCCATGAGGAGGACAAAAGCAGTGGACAACTGGCAAGTGGTTGCATGTGTTCGGTCGGTCCAATCCCGCCAGCAGCTGTAAGTACAGCAGCAGTGAGATTGCAAACTGGAAAGGCCTTCCCTGTGAGCTGTTTTATTTTGGGGGGGGACTCAGTTTAACAAGCTACCTTGGGAGAGCTTGGGCGAGAGTGTGGAGGACTTTAAGCATTGTCTAGGGCCCTGGACTGAGCCCAGATGGAGCTAATAGTATTCAGCCATGGGCTATGTGGAGCCACTGTGGAAGAACTGCCCCAGCAAGCACCACTCTCAGGGTCATAGAGCAAGGATCAGGCAGGAGCAAGTAATCTAGTGACTGAGCAGCCTAAAGGCGGGGACTGAGACTCCTTACAGCCTTGGTCCTCAGGGGCATTGGGGGAGACAGGTTTTAACATACCGGGTAAGCAGACAACCACTTCAGGAGTGATCCCAGCCACAAGTGCTTTCCTAGGAAAGCTTCTGCTTAGCCAAGGCTAGCAGTTTAAAGTGCCTGTTAAGCTGGCTGAGGAGAGATTTACGTTCTCCACCCTGCCGGGTTTGAGAAATCAGCAGAGGCCTCCAGTCTCCATCTCCTACAGCTGTATCAGTACTGTGATTAACATCTCATACCCCAGAAGATCACCTGTTGCCTAGACAATATTTGGCAAGATATATATACTGCTTTGTTTTTGGTTTTGTTTTTTCTTTTTGTTTATTTTTTTAATTTTAACATTTTCCCTCTAGATTTTTCTTTTTATTCTTTTTTCTTTCTTCATTTTTCTAGTTTAAATACAATTTTCCATAGTTGCCTTCTTTAAATATTAGAACTTCATTTTTGCTAATATTTCTACCCCTATTACTTGGTTTTGCTCCAAATTTTATCCTGTAAAGTTTTCTGTTTGCTTGTTTTGGTTTGATTTATAGCATTTTTGTCTTTCCTCTCTACTTGGTGGAGGTGGCATACTATGTCTGAACAGGCTGGAAAAGAGCTGTTGACCTCAAGGGAACCACCCAACCCAGCACTTCCAGAGGTTGGGGTTTTTTAAGGTTGTGTCAAAGTACCCTACTGTACACCTACATTGCTCCTGTCTCCTTCTTTCTATGCCTCTCTTCTTTGTGTCGCTATTCCCTTTACTCATTCCCTCTCCTTTCTCTTTTTTTTTCTTTCTTTCTTTTTTTAATCTTCTTTCCCTTCTTGCTCTTTAATCTTCTCTTCCTTCTGGTCCTGTACCAAAAGGACTCACTGAAATCTTAAGCCAGAGGCTTGGTAACTTAAAGAGCAAGAGGAAGTAGAAGGAAAATTATGGCAAGGAAACAGTTAAAGAAAACACTCATGAGGAAGAATCAGCAGAAAAATCCTGGCAACATGAAAAACCAGTTCAGAGCCCCACACACACACCGAGGGGCTGCGAGGTAGCTACTGCAAAGGATTCCACCTATAAAGAAATGTTAGAAATGACAGAAAGGGAATTTAGAATACACATGATGAAAACAATGAAGAAAACTGCTGATAAAGTAGAAAATAACTAAAAGGAAAGCCAAAAAACAGAATCAATTAAGAGATGAATGATATATAGAAAGAATAGAAGATATAGATATATATAGAAGAATATAGAAAGGTTATAGCAGAGCTGAAGGAACTGAAGCAGTCGATTAGAGAACTTAAAGATACAATAGAAAGTATCAACAACAGATTAGACCATGCAGAAGAAAGAATCTCAGAGGTAGAGGACAAAGTTCTTGAGATAAATCAGACAGTTAAAGACACACACAAAAAGAGAGAAAACAGAACGTTCACTGACAGAATTATGGGACTTTATGAAGCATTTAAACATACGAGTTATAGGTATCCCAGAAGGGAAAGAAGAATGCCCCAGAGGAATGGAAGCTATACTACAGAATACTATAAATGAAAATTTCCCAAATATCACCAAAGATTCTGACACACTCCTTTCAGAGGAATGTTGGACCCCATGTCACCTCAACTCTCACAGAGCTTCTCCAAGACACATTGTGATGAACCTGTCCAAAGTCAAGACAAAAGAAGATTCTTCAAGCTGCCAGGAGTAAGCACCAGTTGACCTACAGGGGCAAATCCATCAGAGCGACTGCGGACTTCTCTCATGAAAATTTTCAAACAAGAAGACAATGGTCATCTGCCTTTAAGCTACTTAAACAGAACAATTTCCAGCCCAGAATTCTATATCCTGATAAGCTAAGCTTTAAAATTGACAGAGAAATCAAATCATTTACTGATATGCAAACACTGAGAAAATTCACCACAATAAGATCAGCAATACAGGAAATACTTCAACCTGTTCTAAACACTGACCATCACAATGGATCAACAGCAAAATAAGAACCCAGAAATTAAAGAACAGAAACTAACTTCCAGAATGATGCAAAAGGTAAAATTAAGCAATGGACTCTCACAAAACAAGATGAATAGAATGGTACCACACTTATAAATTATCTCAATAAATGTTATGGCTTGAATTCCCCACTGAAGAGGCATAGATTGGCTGACTGGATTAAAAAATACAAGCCATCCATTTGTCTGCAGGAAACACACTTAGCTTCAAAAGACAAATTAAAACTCAAGAGTTAAGGGTTGGAAGACAATTTTTCAGGCAAACGGAATTCAGAAGAAAAGAGGAGTTGTGATCTTATTTTCAGATACATGTGGATTTAAACCAATTAAAGTCAAAAAGGACAAAGATGGTCACTTTATGTTGGTCAAGGGAAAAATACAACAAGAATACTTCAATTCTAAATATTTATGCACCCAATTTAAATGTTCCCAGATTCCTAAAGCAGACCTTACTCAGTCTGAGCAATATGATATCCTATAATACCATAGTAACAGGGGACTTTAACACTCCTCTTACAGAGCTGGACAGCTCCTCTAAACATAAATTAAACGAAGATATAAGGGACTTAAATGAGACCCTAGAACAACTGTGCTTGATAGATGCATATAGAACACTCCATCCCAAAGATAAAGAATATACATTCTTCTCATCGGCCCATGGAACATTCTCCAAAATTGATCATATCCTAGGACACAAAAGAAACCTCAACAGAATCAAAAGAATTGAAATTTTACCTAGTATCTTCTCAGACCACAAGGCACTAATGGTGGAACTCAACTCCAACAAAAACATTCAACCCCACACAAAGGCACAGAAATTAAACAACCTTCTGTTGAATGACAGATGCAAGAAGAAATAAAAGAAGAAATCATTACCTTCCTTGAGCACAACAACAATGAAGACACAAGCTACCAAAACCTGTGGGATATTGCAAAAGCAGTTCTAAGAGGAAAATTTATCACTCTAGATGCCTACATTCGAAAAACAGAAAGAGAACGCATCAACAAACTCACAAGCCATCTTATGGAATTGGAACAAGAACAATCTAAGCCTAAACCCAGCAGAAGAAAAGAAATATCCAAAATTAAATCAGAGGTTAATGAAATTGAAAACAAAAGAATCATTCAGGAAATTAATGAAACAAGGAGTTGATTTTTTGAAAAAATAAATAAAATAGATAAAGCTTTGGCCAGACTAACTAGAAACAGAAAAGTAAAATCTCTAGTAACCTCAATCAGAAATGACAAAGGGGAAATAACAACTGATATCACAGAGATACAAGAGATCATCTCTGAATACTACCAGAAACCCTGTACCCAGAAATTTGACAATGTAAAGGAAATGGATCAATATTTGGAAGCACACCCTCTCCCTAGACTTAACCAGGAAGAAATAGAGCTCCTGAACAGACCAATTTCAAGCACTGAGATCAAAGAAACAATAAAAAATCTTCCAACAAAAAAATTTTCCAAAGAAAAATCTTCACAGGGATGTGAAGCCCTGGTCCAGATGGCTTCACATCAGAATTCTATCAAACCTTCAAAGCAGAGCTTATTCTTGTACCGCAGAAATTCTTCCAAAAAATTGAGGAAGAAGGAATCTTCCCCAACACGTTCTACAAAGCAAACATCACCCTGATACTAAAATCAGGAAAAGACCCAACCAAAAAGGGGAATGTAAAACCAATTTCACTAATGAAAATAGATGCAAAAATTCTCAACAAAATCCTAGGTAATATATTACAGCTTATCATCAAAAAAGTCACACATCTTGATCAAGTAGGTTTCATCCCAGAGATGCAAGGCTGGATTAATATACGTAACTCCATAAACGTTATTCACCATATCAACAGAAGCAAAAACAAAGCCTATATGATCCTCTCACTAGATGCAGAAAAAGCATTCGATAAAATCCAGGTTCCTTTCCTAATTAGAACACTGAGGAGTATAGGCATAGATGGCACATTTCTTAAACTGATTGAAGCTATCTATGACAAACCCACAGCTAATGTTTTACTGAATGGAGTTAAACTGAAAGCTTTTCCTCTTAGACCTGGAACCAGACAAGGTTGTCCTCTGTCACCATTACTATTCAACATAGTGCCAGAAGTTCTAGCCAATACAATTAGGCAATACAAGGAAATAAAGGGCATCCAAATAGGAGCAGAGGGGGTCAAACTCTCCTTCTTTGCTGATATGATCTTATACTTAGAGACCTCCAAAGACTCAACCACAAGATTCCTGGAAGTCATCAAAAAATACAGTAATGTCTCAGGATATAACATCAATGTCCACAAGTCAGTAGCCTTTGTATACGCCAATAACAGTCAAGATGAGAGGCTAATTAAGGACACAACTCCCTTCACCATAGATTCAAAGAAAATGAAATACCTAGGAATATACTTAACAAAAGAGGTGAAGGACCTCTATAAAGAAAATTACGAAACCTAAGAAAGGAAATAACAGAGGATATTAACAAATGGAAGAACATACCATGCTCATGGCTGGGAAGAATCAACATTGTTAAAATGTCTATATTTCCCAAAGCAATCTACCAATTCAATCCCATCCCTATTAAAATACCAACATCCTACTTTTAAGACTTGGAAAAAATGATTCTGTGTTTTGTATGGAACCAGAAAAGACCCCATATGGCTAAGGCAGTTCTTAGTCATAAAAACAAAGCCAGGCATCAGCATACCAGATTTTAGGCTGTACTACAAGGCCATAGTGGTCAATACAGCATGGTACTGGCACAAAAATAGAGACATGGACATTTGGAATCGAATAGAAAATCAGGAAATGAAACTAACATCTTATAACCACCTAATTTTCGATAAACCAAGCAAGAATATACAGTGGAGGAAAGACTCCTTATTCAATAAATGGTGCTGGGAGGACTGGATATCCACATGTAAAAGACTGAAACTTGACCCATACCATTCTCCACTCACAAAAATTTATTCAAGATGGATAAAGGACTTAAATTTAAGGCATGAAACAATAAAAATCCTCAAAGAAAGCATAGGAAAAGCACTAGAAGATATCAGCCTGGGGAAAGACTTCATTAAGAAGACTGCCATGGCTAGATCAATTTCTTATGAATTTCCTAGGCCTCAATTCCATGAATGGACGGTATCCATTCATTGATACATTCATTCACCTTGCCCCTGGCAGAAGGGACTGTATTCATTTGTTTCCTGGCCAAGGAACCCATACACCTATATATACCCTGAGACTAAAGGCCTAAAGGAGGAGACGGGGAAAGACCGGGAGAGAAACGGAGAGAGCTTCTCTCTCCCCACTTGAACTCTCTCCCTCTACCAGGAACTTTAGTGTTTTCTGTATTCTTTTCTGTAAATAAATTCTGTCTTACCACTGGGGGGTGGGGGGGAATAATGTAATGAAGAATAATAAAATACATGTATTTATTTAAAAAATAAATAAATAAAAAATAAAAATGGAAGTGCTAAAAAAAAAAAAAGAAGAAGACTGCCGTGGCAATTGCAACAACAACAAAAATAAACACATGGGACTTAATTAAACTTAAAAGCTTCTGTACAGCTAAGGAGACAACAACCAAAGCAAACAGACAACCTACCCAATGGGAAAGGATATTTGCATATTTTGAATCAGACAAAAGCTTGATAACTAGGAGAACTCAAATTAATCCACATGGAAAAAGCCAACAATCCCATATATCAATGAGCAAGAGACACGAATAAAACCTTCTCTAAAGAAAACAGACGAATGGCTAACAAACATATGAAAAAAATGCTCATCATACCTAATTATTAGATAAATGCAAATCAAAACCACCCTGAGATACTATCTAAACCCAGTGAGAATGGCCCACATCACAAAATCTCAAAGCTGCAGATGCTGGTGTGGATGTGGAGAGAAGCATACACTTTTATACTGCTGGTGGGACTGCAAACTAATACAGCCTTTGTGGAAGGAAGTTTGGAGAAACCTCAAACAACTCAAGCTAAACCTCCCATTTGATCCTGCAATCCCATTACTGGGCATCTACCCAGAAGGAAATAAATCCTTTTACCATAAGGACACTTGCACTAGACTGTTTATTGCAGCTCAATTTACAGTTGCCAAAATGTAGCAACAGCCTAAATGCCCACCAACCCAGGAATGGATAACAAGCTGTGGTATATGTACACTATGGAATACTATTCAGCCATTTAAAAAATGGAGACTTTACAGCCTTTGTATTAACCTGGATGGAAGTGGAACACATTATTCTTAGCAAAGCATCACAAGAATGGAGAAGCATGAATCCGATCTTTTCAATTTTGATACTAGGACAATTAATGACAACTAATGACACGGTGGGGGTGGGGAAAGGGGAGAGCAGAGAGAGGGAAGGAGCGAGGGGGGTGTGGTCTTACAGTGTGCCACACCTTTTGGGGGCAAGACACAATTATAAGGGGGACTTTACCCAACAAATGCAATGAATGTAACCTAGTTTCTTGTACCCTCAATGAATCCCCAACAATCCAAAAATAAAGATAGACCTGTAGGGAGTTTTGTTGAACTAATGTCTATCTGCATAATGTTTTCACACAATGATAAAGTAACACCAAATATTGAAATATGTTTTAACAATTATTCAGAGCTGGCAAGGTTGCCAAAAATCTATTTATTTAATCTCACTTAATTCAATCATTGTTGAGTGATTAATTTAAAATTAATTCAAAAAAACAATCTGTACATTTTTTTTTACATTTTTTTGCATTTTTAAAAAATTTTTATTAAATCATAATTGTGTACATTAGTGCAATCATAGGGCACAATGTGCTGACTTCATATACAATCTGAAGTATTTTCATCGAACTGTTTAATATAGCCTTCATGGCATTTTCTTAATCACTATATGTAGACATTGTTATTCTGCATTTATAATTTTCACCTGTACCTTCTACAATGCACCGTAGGTGTGATCCCACCAATCGCCCTGCCTCCACCTAACCTCCCCCCACTCCTCCCCTCCCTTGCCCTTTTCCCCATACATTTTTTTAATTTTGAAAACTTTATTCAAATTAATATGAGGGTACAATTTTTAGGTTACATTGTTCTCACTTCCAGGGTAAAGTTCCATTTGTACTGTTGAATGATTAATTTAAAATTAATTCAAGAAACAACCTGTGAATTCAAACCAAGTTTTAACACTGAGTGGCAGACCCGCAGATTAAGTTCACTGAGTATTGCTGAGATTCGTTAGCTTTATGGCTTCTCACATTGTTCAAAGTTTTCTTAACTAAGTTAGACTATTAACAGAGTGAAGATTAACAACCTGTAGAATAGGCAGAATATTTGCAAACTGTTCATTTGACAAGCAACTAATATCCAGAATATACAAAGAACTCAACAGAAAAAAAAATATGATTTAAAGATGGAAAAGGGATCTGAATAGACATTTCTCTACAGATGACATACCAATGGCCAAAAAAAAAAAAAAAAAAAAAACTCGACATCACTAATTATCAGGGAAATGCAAATCATAACCACAATGAGATATCTTTTCACCCCCGTGAGAATAGCTATTACCAAAAGACAAAAAATGACAAATGCCAGTGAGAAGGCAGAGAAAAGGGAACCCTCATGTGTTGGGAGGGAGTGTAAATTAGTACAGCCAGTTTGAACAAGGGGAGGGGCCTCAAAAAACTAAAAACAGAGCATATGACCCCAAATCCCACTGCTCATCCAAAGAAAGGGAAATCAGTATACCCAAGGGACAGCTGCACCCCCTCGTTTATTACAGCACTGTTCAAAAAAGCCAAGATGTAGAATCACACTAAATGTCCATCAGTAGATGAATGATAAAGAAAATATATGCAATGTAATACTATTCAGTCATAAAAAAGAATGAAATTTTGTCATTCAAGGCAACATGAATGAATCTGGAGTTAAGTGAAATAAAAGAAGCACAGAAAGATAAATGCCAGTTATCATCATCCATAAATGGGAGCTTAAAAAATCTGAGATCACGTAAGTAGAGAGTAGAATTGTGGGCATTAGAATTGTGGGAAGGGAAGGGAGAAGGTAAGAACAGGAGAAGTTGGTTAACAGATACAAGTTATAGCTAGATATAGAAGAAATAAGTTCCGTGAGGGTCAGTTTAGCACTGTAGAGGGAATATGGTTAACTGTAATGTATTATATATTTTGTTTTGTTTTGTTTGAAACAGAGTCTCACCCTGTCATCCTGGGTAGAGTGCCATTGCGTCATAGCTCAAAGCAACCTCAAATTCCTGGGCTTGAGCAATCCTCTTGCCTCAGCCTCCCAAGTAGCTGGGACTACAGGTGCCTACTACAACACCTGGCTAGTTTTGGGAATTTTCTTTTTTCCATTTTTAGTAGAAATGGGGGCTCTTGATTTTGGTTAAGCTGGTCTCAAACTCAGGAGCTCAAGGAATCCACCTGCCTAGAACTCCTAGAGTGCTAAGGATTATAGGCATGAGCCATCACACCTGACCTTATTGTATACTTTCATAAAGCTGGAAGAAGGGATTTTTTAATGTTTACAAAACAAAGAAATGATAAATATTTGAGATACACAAGTATTGAAAAGTCACACTGTACTCTTTAAATATGTATAATTATTCTATGTCAACTAAAAAGAAAAAAAACATGAAAAAATTGAACTATTAAATAGAATAAGAAAAATAAATACATACTCACAGGATAGGTTTTCTAGGTCCGTGAGCACAGTGGACTCACTGACAATCTTGTTAGCAATCTAGCACATCTCTTGTAATCTAGGAAAAGCATTTAAAGGGAAATTATGCAAATAGTGCCTATAAATGTGAAAGGAATTATATTAATTAAGTGACTAATTTCATATGATGATAGGCACATTTTAATAAACACCTAACATATAAAGTGTTTATTAAATGCATGAATTTTTTAATCAATTCTCCTAATACAATCAGAAAGGAGCTATTATAATATTCACTTTAGCAATGAGAAAAGAGCCTCAAAATTTTAATTATCTCATAAATAGTAAACAGTTTGATCCCAAAACTTATGCTCTCTCCACCACCTTATGTTATCAATTACTCATTTTGCCTTGAATCCAACCTGATCACTTCTTTTAAAGTGAATACAAGTTGAGGGAAAAAGTATAACAAATATGGGTAGCCCCTGTGGCTCAGTAAGGAGGGCCCCAGCCCCATATACCAAAGGTGGTAGGTTCGAACCTAGCCCTGGCCAAACTGCAACAAAAAATAGCCAGGAATTGTGGCAGGTGCCTGTAGTCCCAGCTACTCAGGAGGCTGAGGCAACAGAATCACCTAAGCTCAGGAGCTGGAGGTTGCTGTGAGCTGTGACGCCACAGCACTCTACTGAGGGCAACGAAGTGAGATTCTGCCTCCCCACCCCACCCCCAAAAAAGTATAATAAATATGACTCGACATCCTGAAAAAAATTAAATATTCCTCAAGATGAACACTCCAGTTAAAAAGAACCAAATTCCCAGAATTAATTTTCTTTAAAAGGAAATTTGAGGCTTAGAAAGGAATTTAAAAACAGCCAACTGAATTATCACTCATAAACTCTTAAATGATAGCACTTCAATGTTATGTTTTGAATTATTATTAACTCTAGTAACTTAAGTAACCAAAAGAATTCACAAGCGCAAACTTGAAAATGCTTGCTGTCATTAATCAGAAACATCCAGGGCCCATTATATAAATGATCTGATACAAAAAATATTTACTTTAAAATAATATCCAAGGAAACTTGCACTTCATAGGCCTCTTATTATTTTTTTTCATTTATCTGAAAGAGTACTTTATTTATGAGAGGCATTTGAATAAAAATAAAAGGTTTTACATCCTGACAAACATTTTGGTCTTTAAGGAAATCTGGCTATTTTTGGATTTGGATATATTCCCAACTAGAATGTGGGTTCATTCCTCATAGTTTCAACAACATGGACAACTCATAGGCACTGTGAGTGTTATAAATAGCATCTCATATAGTGTTTAGTCTATTGCTTTCCACTCACAGACAGTTGACACTTAAAATTACAAGCATTTATTGTTGAATAAAGATTTAATAAAAAAAAACTGCCAAAGCTACTTACAAGCTGGCGTTGAGCAATCCCTGGTATTGTAATAGAGTCGATGGAAATGCTTGCTACATTCAGCTGAAAACGTGACTGGCCCTAACGGACAGGAAAAGAATTCTTATTATAAACACAGGCATGTTTTCCAAACAATTTGCTAGCACTTTATGGGTAGAGATAAAATGTAATTTACACCCTTCTAAGCCCTTAAAAGAACTTGCCTGAGAGCTCTTGCCCTCACCCAGACTGTGTGGGAAGTAGTGAGCTGTGGTTTGTGAAAAATTATCTAAATTCATTCCAGATCCTCAATAGCTCATATAATAAAATCTTCACCTTCAGTAGAATTCTCTAGAATAATTAGAGGAGGAAGCTCTAGACAGGAGAAAAAACTCTGTAAAGAGCAAAGTGGAAGTGAATAATAAAAAGTAAGTATCCTTTGTTTAACTTTTTGTTTCCTAGTTTTTTATTAAATAGGGATTAATGTTTTTGTTCAAAGATATTTATTCCATTTCCTAATTATGGTAATGTGTATCTTATGAGTGTCAAGGGCTATGGTAAAGTGTTCCCTATTTCACCCCATGAATCCCCATCAAGTCTTTCATCCCTTCCTCTGGAATCTGCTTATAATGAAAGCGACAGAAGCAGGGGAGGCTCCAGTCATACCACTAACAGTGGCCTGGAATTACTCAGTCCCTGTCCCTATCCTCAATCTGCAGGTGTATCGCCACTTATTCTCAAGTCCATCATTTTGATCTGAATAGGGCACGCTGCTCACATTGTAATCCCAGCAGTTTGGAAGGCTGAGGAAGGAGGATTGCTTAGCCCAGGAGCTCAAGATCAGCCTGAGCAGCACAGCAAGACCTTGTTTCCATAAAAAATTGAAAAATTAGTCAGGTATGGTGGCATGAGCCTATACTCCCAACTACTTGGGAGGCTGAGGCAGGAGGATAACTTGAGCCTCACTGAGCTACAATGACACCATGTCACTCTAGTCTGGTTAACAGTGAGGAACTGTCTCTTCGAGGAAAAAAAATATGTTTTACATTATAGACAATACAAGTTAATAGCATATATCCATCTCCCTATAGGCTTAACATAGTAATCTGGGGACAATCTTTGTATTTAATGGAATCACTGGTAAATTTTATACTTACCTGTGAAATGCTTAATGAATTTGTCTTTGTCTTTAAAGCTCAAATCTCTTGAGACTATTTCTAAAAAGAAAAAAAAGTTCAGAATTTATTGATTTCCATCTTTAATAATATTCTTATTATCAGACCTCCCATTTGATCCTGCAATCCCATTACTGGGCATCTACCCGGAAGGAAAAAAATGTCCTTTTATCATAAGGACATTTGCACTAGACTGTTTATCACAGCTCAATTTACAATCACCAAAATGAGGAAACAACCCACCAACCCAGGAATGGATTAACAAGCTGTGGTATATGTATACCATGGAATACTTATTCAGCCATTAAAAAGATGGAGACTTTACATCTTTTATATTAACCTGGATGGAGGTGGAACACATCCTTCTTAATAAAGCATCATAAGAATTCTAATATGAAGACAACAGATGAGCTAATCCAAGAGGTGGGGTGGAGAAAGAAAAAAAAATAATATCCTTATTATGCACTTAATAAAGCACTAAATACATGAATCCATGATAATTTATGTAGCTGATACCAAATCTGTGTCTCCAGCTCTGACCATTTCCTGAGGCTGAGGCACGCCAGTAGAGCTGACTTCCTGCTGTACAGCTCGCTCAGGCGAGCTTGCAGGCATCCCAGAGGCATAGGAATAGACGACTGATTTTCCTTCTGCCCAGACCTGCTCCTCACTCTCAATAAATGGCATGTATCACTCTGTATTCCTTGCTCAGGTCCCAAATCAAGAAATTATTTTGGATGTCCTACCACTACACCAATTTCCAAAATTACCCTACACCCAGGCCCTTTCTTCTCCATCCATTGCCACAAGGCTCGTCGGAGGCATTGCGTTGGTGCAAACTTTCGCAGAGGCCTGCTAACCAGTCTTCCCCTCCCTGTAACCTGTTTTCTGTAATAGTCAGAGCAAACGAACCAATGTACTTCAGGGCATAATGTTCTTCTCCCACTTAAAAGGTTTGTGCTTAAGATAAAATAAAATTTAAAGGGCAGCGCCTGTGGCTCAAAGAAGTAGGGCACTGGCCCCATATACTGGAGGTGGTGGGGTTCAATCTTGACCCTGGCCAAAAACTGCAAAAAAAAGAAAAGAAAGCAAAAAAGAAAAAGAAAATAAAATTTAAAAATCAAATTGTATCTCAGACTTTACCTGTACTCATCGCTAAAAACAGGCCATCTAGAAAAGCAATTTATAAAAACAATCAAGAGCACGTGCAACTCTTTTTTTTTTTTATAATTTTATTGAATCATAATTCTGTACATTGGTGCAATCATAGGGCACGATTCATATACATTCAGAAATGTTTTGATCGTACTGTTACAGATAGCCTTCATGGCATTTTCTTGATCACTATAT
>CAUYON010192510.1:0-34363 GCA_963573935.1 Arctocebus calabarensis
ATTTCTCTGATGATTAAGGATAAAGAGCATTTCTTCATGTGTTTGAAGGCCGTGCGCTTGTCTTCTTTGGAGAGGTTTCTTTTCAGTTCTTTTGCCCATCCTGAGATGGGATCTCTTGTTTTTTTCTTGCAATTACGTTGAAGTGGTTATTAAGCCTTTGTCGGAGGTATAACTTGCAAATATTTTTTCCCATTCTGAGGGCTGTCTGCTAGCGATATTTACTATGTTCTTAGCGGTGCAGAAGCTTTTTATGCATAATGTTCTTAGCATTATTCAAGAAATGGTGCTATTGGAGACGTATGTGTGTGTGATTGTTATGATCTAATGGCATTTGTTAAATGTCCTTCATGTGCATTAGATTGTGCTAAAATGATAGAATTATAAACATTTAAGAGTGTAAGGGATGGAGTCTGCAGTTCAATCCTTTACCCAAAGCACATAGTCTGTTGATACTATTTCCAGGTGATTATTATCTAGATGTCTCTGCTTTAAACCTACTGCATTAAGGAACTCACAATCTCTTATAGAATATTCAAGTTTTATGATTTCATGACATATGTGGACATTTCCAATTGTCAGCCATGGTCTTCTTTACATGGTTCCAAATTCTACTTCCCCCAAATAGAGCTCTGTAGAGAAATATCTCCTGCTGTCAGATGTGCTTTATTTCTCATAATACATGGGCATGCTCACTATAATACATTTCAAATGAATAATATGAAAATTATTCCTTTTACATATCTTTTTACCTCATCAGGTGATGCAATATTCTCCTCTGAAGTTTCAAGGCTACTGGCTTGAGAAGGTTTTGTAATATAAGGTTTTGTAATATGGGTATAATATTCTTCCTACCCATTAGGAAGAATTTGGACTAAGATGTACTGTGGAGGATCTTAGATTCAAACTTCTTAGCATGTACACAGGTCCTTTGACCTGAGAAAATTCGTTTAACTTCACTCAAAGAATATCTTATTTTAAGTGTTCTATGCATGGGCATATAGAGTGAGTTCTTATTTGTTAAGGGAGTTACTTTCAATATTTACAGGGTATTAATCTGTTCAAACTCTTTACTTTACCAAAACAGCCAGCCCAAAAGGATCTTTAGAGGATAAACAAAAAGACAAACTCTATTTACTATCAGGGAACCTGTCATTAAGGTAAGAAGGTAAAATATATTCATGTGAGAGGTTAACTGATGGATACACATCAGAGGAATGATATTAAAGAGCCGGGAGAGTGAGGTGGTTAGGAGCATACACTCTGGAGCTCACCCTGCCTGCATTTGTGTTCCCATTTCTAACTAGCTACAGGCCTCAGGCCAGCCACTAAATCTGACTGAGTCTTATCTATAAAATGAGTGTAACAACAATATTTTCAGGAATAATGAAAAATAAATGATATAATACATGTAATGTTTGGACAGTGGTGATTAAAGGGTAGACCCATTAATTATATATGACACGTGTACTTCCATACCCATACAAGGAAGGGAAAGAATACTTTTAAGCAGTGAAGAGTAGGAATAAAGGTGGCCCATGTGAGGTCAAAAATTGTCCAGGTTTCCGTGGGAAGCCTGTCTGTTCATGTTAACTTTGAAGCCTCAATCTGTGTCTTGATAGATAATTCCTCTTAGGACAAAAATAAGAACGTTGTTTTCTGAAGTCACCTTGGGTAGATGCAAAAGAAGGTCTATGATGCCACATATGACCAAACATCATGGACCTCTCCTTACTGTTTAGTTTTCTCTTTATTTCTTTTGCAACATTAACGCTTTGAAGCATCGGCTCAGCACGGGTTCCACCATCCTGCTCTGGGTAGACCCCAATATCTGACCCTAACTTGGAGTTCCAACGTGCTTCTGTTTGCTTCACATTCACTGTTCTGCTCAGCAAGCAAAGAATCTGCCTCAGAAAATGCACTCAGGAAAATGAAGAAGAGGCTGCTGAACATTTTTCCTCTGAAAAATAAGCATACAGAGAGAAGCACAATCTCACTAGTGAGTAGTGTGAGAGGATGGCTGTCCAGTTAGGTGGCCTGACAAAGACTGCAGGGCTTTATTCAGTAAACTCTGAAAACCCCATGAAAACTTCTGGGCTAGGGAAATACCAGAATAAACAATGTTTCTGAAGAGAACTTGTGTTGGTCAAAAGAAAAGGGACTGAAATCAGGGGGTATAAGATTCAGTGATTTCCTTGGAAAATTCTTTGCCTTTGTTTGAGATAGAGTTCTCCATCTTTCCAATGTGGAGAGAGGTTTGAGTTAAAAGATACTTTATTATTTTTAAATCAGAAATCCCAAGTCTTAAAGTAGTTTGCCAGATGTCACACCTTCTGTTAGAAGGGGAGCTGAGATTATAAAAACAAAAACCCCCAAAACCTAAATTGTAGAGTCTGGAGGCTCTGTTAGTGCTTGGGAGTGAAAGTCATTCATTTCTGAATTGATGTTTTCATGACCAGCTGGAAGGATTAGATCCTGCCCCCACAGCTCTTCTTTCATGGTAGTGCAAATCAAGGTTGAAGTCAATGTCTTGTCTTCTATTCAACACTTTCATGGGGTCTTCCCTTTCAGGTGGGGTCTAACCTTTGTTCCTGCTGTCTTCTTCACAAACCATCTTTCTTCTCTAGGTGAGAGGAAAGGAATGAAGAAGAGTAGGGTGAGCCCCTTCTCTGTGCTAAGCTGGGTTCACTCACATAAACGCATCTGAGAGAGAAATGATCTGAGATTGAGTGAATTACTACATTAGAATTTAGAGACGTGAAATAACTTGTCTAATTCTTGGGAAAATGGCTGAATCCAAGTCTTAGGATAATCATTTTGGGGGTTAACTTTTTAAATTAAATTAAATTTTTTTTTTTACAGAATGATGGTTACTTAAGGTAGAAGGAGAAGGGCAAAAGGACATGACAGGATGGGGACCCACAGAGGAGCTTTTTGAATAGAGATCAGAAGGCTATTTCTTGCTCTGGGTGGTTTTTATTAATAATAATTAACTAAACTACAGATTTGATTTATGTGGTTATTTGAGCTTCTTATATATTTTACAATAGAAGGGTTATAACAATTATTTAAATCTTATAAGGATGTTGGTGCCATAGTTAGGATTCAAGCCCTTTGATTCTGGTACTCCAGGAGGTAAAATGCTGTAGCCAGGTACTTTTAGTACTTGGCTAATGAAAGTTTAAGAAAACCCCATGTGGATTTCCAATCATCTTTCTTCAATTTCCAATTTAATCTCAGGGAAGCAACATAAAACAAATGACTTTTAAAGATGAATTTGAAGAATGAGCAGGAACTCCATTCAATTAAGTTATCTTGCCCTGATTTTCAAAAAAATAATGAAGTGCCATATGCTAGAAACTGTTTTTGAGTAAAATAACTTAAATTATGTTTATTCACAATCCAGTACTAGGTACCCATTGGTGCAGTGTGTTAAACTTCCTGTTTGTGTACTGCTGGGTTTTCCATTACTCGAAAGTGAAAGGATTTATGTGGCTTCCATGGCCTGTTCTCAGATGTCAGCTCTTTTGTTTCCGAGTAAACTTGTGCAAAGACCTTCATTTCATTCCTGCACTGTGCAGTGCTTGAAAGAGACTGAAAGGCAAGAGTAGACCTTACATTTTATTGAAGTTCATGACTGCCCTGCTGTTTAAAAAACATTTTTAATATAGGAGACCATTAATTACTAGAATTCCTATTGTAATTGCCTGGTCTCAGAATTGATGAACAAAGCCATTTTGGAAAGCAATCAATTTGAAATCTAATTTGTTGGCGAAATGAACCATACAAACAAAATGCCACTTGCAGTTTGTCTAAAATGAGATGTGCTTAACGAGCCCATCATCTTCTGCGAGCCTCATCTCTATGGGTCTCAGCTATCCCGAATGTCATCAGTCTGATCTGGCATACAGAGAGCTGAAATAGAACACTACAGGCAGAAAGAAGTGGGAGACAGATCAGGGTGACTTTTGGGGGCAACTCCAGGGTGAAAGCAGAGGGGAGATTAAATTCAACAAAGTGCAGTAACACACTCATTTGCTTGATGTCATGCACTCAAAGTAGCTGGGTTGTGTAAGATAATTCATTCCATTCACATGTGTTCAGAACACAAAAGATAAAAGGAAATTTGTGTATGGGGGAAGACAGAAATCAAAAGGCAACTGATATAGACTAGATGGTAGAAATTGTGCTTTGTACAAAGTTTGACATAGAATGCTCTGGTTCTTTCATTAAAGAAAAAAACCACCTAAAATTCTTACTAAGTCATCGTTAATGACTTATTACTACATGAACCTAAAACATTGTCAATTCTTGAATGGAACATGAAAGAGCTATTAGCACATATTAGTTAAAGTCTTAGAGTTAAACTTGCCAGATAATTATGATAAATGTTTTAGGCCATGTGTATCTTGAGGCTCACTTAATTTTATTCATTTGGCATATATAAATTAGGAACTACTTGTAAATAGTGATCTGAGGGCTTTGTAAAACTGAAATTACAAAACTGAAATCAACATGAAGACGGCTAGCCCCATCATGAGATTGTGGAAGGCAGATGAGACCTGGAGAGATGTTGGATACCTAATTTCAGCACCAAAACCTCCTTTCAGTCAAACACACCATGTCTGTCCAAGAGCAAGCAGGGGCTTGGCAGAAAAATATAACCTTAAAACAGATGGAAAATTTCTTTTCTGATTATACCAGCTAGAATATTGTATTTGATAGAAATTTACTATGAATTAATAGGACCTCACTACTCAAAGCCATGGGTGAGTACTGTCTGAATCTCTGAGAATTTATAGGAAATCCAGCATTTCTGAGCCCATTCCAGAGTTCCAAAATAATAAAAAAAATCAGCATTTTAGGATCACTTGAGATGAAACCCTTCTTTATGGAACTCTTCATAATTTTTCCTACAGAGAAAGATCGATCCTCTTTGATCACATGTAATTCTCTATTAATGAGAACTCTCAGTTATCCAAAGAAACCGTTTCTCTTCACTTACTTAGATAAGCAGACATTTATTCTTTTTCCTATGATTGCATCTAATTTTTGAGAATTAAAACTAACTGGATAGCAAACAGGACGACAAAGATAAAACACATGACATCCTGAATTGTTTTTTGAGAAAATATTTTTGAGTGAAAAATGAGTATGAAATTAAATAGTAATAATCATAACCATAATAATGATGTAAAATGCTGAATACTCACACCACTCACACATGTGCATACACAAAAATGTATATCCACACACACACATACTATATCCAGATCTAGGTATATTGTGTGAGGGTTATAGGAGTTCTCCTTCATGTTTTATATACTATTGTTTGAGTTTGAAGATTTTTCACACTTTAAACAATCAACAAAGTGACCATAAAATAATGAGAAATATATTTGCAAACTATCTGACAAGGGATTATATTTAGAATATACAAAGAACTCAACAGCAGAAGAACAAATAATCGAATATTAAAGTGGGAAAATGATTGAAATAGATATTTGTCAGAAGAAGACGACATACAAATGGCTGATAGGGATATGAAAAACATGCTTAACATCATTAATCATCAGGGAAATGAAAGTTGAAAGCACAATGAGATATTATCTCACTTCAGTTAGAATGGCCATTATCAAAAAGAAAAAAAAATGGTAGTGAGGATGTGGAGAAAAGGGAACTCTTATACACTGTTGATGGAAGCAAGGGGATGAGTGGTCCAGGAGAGGGCATTTGAGGATTGGTGCATGTAGACGATTTCTTTCTTCTTTAGCAACGTGGGACTTCTGCCTATCGCATGCTGCTGTTTGCATGACTGATGTCTCTGCTCTTTGTCCAGTTCATGCCATCCTGCCCTCAGATCTAGACTCAGGCAACTCAGGCAACACTTTCCCAGGGACGTATTCCATGACATCTTTGGAAAGTCAAAGTTCTTGTTATGCACTTCTAATACTATACCCCTCTCATTCTCACAACCTGGCAAAGTTGTACTTTCAGACATATTTATGTGGTTAATTTCATCTTCCCCTGTAAACTTTATAGTCTAACAGGGTATAAATTACATGTAAGTTTTGCTAACCATTGAATCCCTAGCTCCTGGCATTGGGCTTGGAACATATTTGCTTCTCAATATGTATTTTTTTGAGTGATTGAATGAGTTTCTACAATGTCATGTCATTTACTGATTATAGTGGCCTTCTGCTTATGATTCTATTTAGTTCATTGTTTAACATATTGATTACTCATACAGCCTATTGTTAGGACACAAGATAACATCACTGGCCAAATTACTGGTAGCTGTGGCAACTGAGTAACCCAAATTAGGGCAATTTTGGAGACCTTAGATTTACAGTGTTGGAAGAAGGTGGAGCTTTGTGCTCTTCCTTGCCTGCACTTACCAAAAGTTCTTACCTCCACTTTGGTTGAATTTAGAGATTAATGAAAACCACAGAAGTTAATAGCAGAATTTTGTGAATAGAATAGTTGGAAATAAAACAACAAACTCTTAGCCTATTCTGAACTATATAAACCTCTTAGAAATACTGATTAGTTTCTGAACTCTTCACAAGAGCATTATATTAAATTTTACATAGTAACAGATTCATCACTGTGAATATAGGCAGAATGGTTCATGACGAAAGTGGGGGTCAACATAAACTAATATACATCAGGATTTAGAAATGAAGAATAGAACTATCGAAAGTGAGTTGTGAGATTGTAGACCAGAATTTACATAGTGGGTTAATTTTTGCAATTTCTCAAGACAGGTATGTAGAAGAAAAACATGGTGGAGAGAAGAAGAGACAGGTTTTCCTAGGCTTGTGAGGCACCTTGGTTAGGATATGCAGAAGGAGAGTCTGTGAGGCTTGCAGGGGCACAATCTGGCCATTAAGAGGGTAGCATCCAGTCTGTGGCAGCACACGGAAGTCTCCAGAGACAGGGAAGCCCCGGGGAGCTGTGGCCATTGAAGAGATATGTTAAAAATGGCAGCCAGGAGAGCAATTCTGCAAGTAGTAGGCTGAGCTTTTGTCTCCAGGATAAAGGCCTTCCTGATTCTCCTGCATCATCCACAAAGCTGTCCATTGACTTCCTACTGCTTCCGAGGCCACCGCAGACTGCATCTAGGGAGGGAGCCTGAATACCAGGCAGTGAGGACAAACACAGAGCTCTCTCCCTCCTGATGGGGCTCACTGTGCCAGGCTCTCAGAGGACATAACGCGCTTGTTAAGGTTTGGTGAATAGCACCAGTCTCCACAGAGGATGATTTGGGTTCCCATAGAGAAGTCATCAACACAGGGTAAGAATTCAGCCAATTATACTTCACCTCATCGGTCCTATTTAGATGGTAACCCCATGGGGCATGGACCATGTCCTTCTCTGTGTATTGTACAGTGTTGAGGAAACACTTGGCACTCAGTAAATACAAATCAGGAGCTTGTTACTTGTCCCTCTCAGCCTCCCACTGAGCTGATCTGAGGAAGGAATTCCCTTTGAAGTTCCTTGTACCCATGCTTTTTGATAAACAGGATGGAGGCCCAGAGAGAGATGAGAAATGTACGCAGCCCTGGAGCCATTTTGGATATCCATGGAGGACAAATGCCATCTCTGTAGTCATATACCTGGGGGCCGAAGGTCACAGTTAGTGGGACCATGCAGTGAGCAAGGGCCCTCATCTACAAACATTGTTCTAACTTCTTGTTTCTCACAGAGTCTGCTTTCCTGCAGCCATTAATGCCACCGCCACACTGTCTCGCCGAACTGAGAGGTACAGGCCTTGTGAATTTTAGTTCACTTTAGTTGTTCACAAAAAATAAAAGTAAACAAATGTAAGTAAGAAATTAGAAAAGAGAATAAAAATATAAACATGAGAATAAGAAGAGACTTATTTTTTTAAAGATAACTAGTGATAACTTGAATCTCTATATCTTTGTCAGGGTGCTACTCATGACATGGAGGTGTCTTTATTCAAAAATGATTATTTTCTTACATTGTAAAACATCACTACTTTTGTTTCAGGGAAAAAACTTGAAAGCCTTTTATATACGCATCAATTAGTAGAAAAACCTAGAAAATAATACACTACACGTAAATTAAGTCATCCAAATTAAAGTTCATAAAATATGCATATACATCAGGATATCACACATATAGACTATCAAAGGAATATGCAATTTTCTTTAAATATTGAATTAATTCTCAAAGTGTTGTCTCTGCTGAGGGCAATACATCTTACAGCATTAAATAAGTACTAATGAGGTTAAATGATCTTTAGAAGGTATAGCCTGAAATGAAGTGATGGCAGCACTAAGGTTTTTTTATTTGCTTATAGTTCCGCCTCTCTTTCTCTGTCCGTCTCTATCTTTCTCTTTCCCTCCTTGCTCTACCTTTCCCTCTCTCTCCCCATTTGAGCATTTTAATTTTAAAAATTATTTCATATGTACACTTTCAAAGATAAAGGTACAACTGATACTTTCATTTAGTAAGCTACTTCATGTCTTTTACTTTGCCTGTGCTACAGAATGAGAATAAGCCATAGTGTAGTAAAACTTTTGAGCAGTGGTTTTCAACCTGTGGGTCATGACCCACAGGAACTGCATTAAAGGACTGCAGCATTAGGAAGGTTGAGAACCACTGCTTTAGAGAGAAGTGTAATGCCTCCTCCTATTTCTTTTAAATGTAAAGTAAAATAGCCAAGTTTTGTCCTGACAGGTGTTGTAGTTCTAAAAAGGAGTATAGAGGTGAGGAATTATATATTACATACTTTGGCCTAATGTGATATAGACTGGGAAATTTTCTTTTGGCAAATTTCTCATTTTGTTGTTTTATTTAACTTCATCTATCCCCAAATAAAGGTCAATGATTAAGACATTAAAATTGTAATAACTAAATTATGTGGGAATTTACTCAATGGACTATTGTGTCACCTTTTGTCATGTTAATGAGCTCTCAGGTTGAATTCATGAAGTTACAGTGTTTCAATTGAAAGTGATCTCAGCCCTGTTCTGCACAGGAGACTCCTACCACCATTAGCGTGATAACATTCTAAGTTCAGTGCCCTATGACCTTATGAGAGTGACTGACACATTTGGTGGAATTGGAAACCTATGTGTTAGTAAAAGATTGAATAGAAATATTTTACTCAGAATAAAGAAGGATAAGAAGGCAGATGAAATGGAAAATTTGCATTGGTGTGAGTGATCCTTGGTTTTGAACATAGTTTTAAAACAATGGTTGGGCAGGGTGGCTAACCTAACTATTTGAGTAATTTTTTTCTGTCACAGTTAAGTATATCACTCCACTTATGTTGCTGTAACATAATATCTGGAATTGGATAATTTATAAAGAACAGAAATTTATTTGTCACAATTCTAGAGGCTGGAAGTCCAAGATTGAGACACCAGCAGTTCAGTGTCAGGTGAAGTCCTGGTCTTTACTTCCTATATGACACCTTGTTGCCATGTCCTCTGAAAGATATGAATATTGTGTCTTCTCATGGCAGAAGGGATAGAAGAGAGGAAGGACCTGAGCTAGTTCCCCTCTAGCCTTTTTGTGAATCATCAATCCATGCATGAAGGTGAAACTCTCATGACTTAATCACTTCCCAAAAGGCCCCACCTCTTAAACCTATCATAATGTGGCTTAATCTTCAACATTCGGACTCTAGTACTAAAACATAAGTGATAACATGGAGCAGAAGTTTCCAATGGGAGCAGTGGGAATAAATACATAAATAATAAATAATAAATAAATAAAATTAGAATACTAAAGAAACAAATTTAAAGCTCTTAGCAGAGTATAAGTATGCTGATAATTTTGTATACACTCATTTTTTGTTTTAAGGTTTTACAAATAATTATGAGAATTTTACATTTTGACTCAAGAAATGTATAATCAATTTGAATGTTGAGGAATATTTAATTTGTTAAATCCACTTATTTTTGAATTATGAATTCTGTGAGTGTTGAGGGCTGGGCCAGATCACCCAGTTAGCCTGATCTGATTACATGGTGGAACTAGAAAGTTCCACTGAGGAACAAATGAGTAGAAAGTAAAAATAAAACTGGAGCAGCATGGCCAGTGTGAATTGGAGGCAAAAGTAACTTCACACAGGCTTTAGTATAAGAAAGAGAAATTTTCTTTAAGAGGATAAAAGGAAACTGAGAGCACTTCAAAAGAGAGTTGGAAGTGGGTCCCTCTCATGAGTAAGCAGAGAAAGAAAGACACACAGAGGCAGTGTAGAGGTATAAATACCCTCTTTCTCTTCACTTGAAATTGTTTGTAACTCTTTTATTAGTCTCTGTACCTTTTGTCCTTTTCTATCGGTCATTGATTATTGTCTTTTTCTATTGGTTGTTGGTTAGGTTACCTCATACCCACCTTCTTTTCTGTCTCTGGGTGAGAATTGTTGAGTGCTGATCTCACTGTGGGATGTCTCTATAGAATTCCTTATTCAGCAGTCGGGCTTCTCCCCATTCCCCTTGCAGACCTTTTCTTTTTCCCTTCTCAGTGAGAAGTGTATGAATATTCAGAGAATATTAGCTGTATAATCATAAATCAAATTGAGGAAAGAATAGAAACTGTATATTCCTCTTCACACCCCCACAAATTCCCTTGAACACTAAAGTGAGAGTTATCCCCACAGTGTTAAGCTAGAGAGATATTTTCTTCTGAGAGTTTGTAGTAATCTCTACATTTCTGAATTGAGTAGTATGCATTGCCTTGTATACCTGTCTGGTCCGACATATCCATCCATTAATTTTTTGCTGCCTTTGATGCATCTGTCTATTCATACCGCTCATTCATATGTTCATGACGCATTCATCAATGGCTTACTTTTAGTGAAGAACAATGGTGGCACTGGGCATAGCAAATCAAATAAGACAGGGGTCCTGCTGTCAAGGAGCATTCAGACCAGAGGAACCAGGAGATAAATTGGTGTTATCACAGAAAGCGAGGAAAGTGCTATAACAGAGCTTATGCAAAGAGTCTGTGAGCACAAGAGAGGAGCACCTTGATCAGCCACGAGGCACAAGGAATCACCTTCTGGAATTAGTATCTAATACACATAGATCTTTGAGACTAGCAACTGGGCAGAAAGAATGAAAAAGGCAGAGGGGTCAAAGGTGACTCCCAGGATTCTGACTTGGGTTGCTGTGTGAATGTTGTTGAAACTTGTTAGGACTAGGAATGCCAGAGCACAGCTGTTATAGCGAATTTATAAGCCTATACATTTACACGTTATGTTTTTATGAGAGTAAGAGCGTCTTACAGACAGGAAGCATTTCCTAAACCTTCCTTATAACTTTACATCTTCACGTGCTCTAACTAAGTATCCCTGTCTATATTAGAAATATATATTATTATGTTAAATAGCCATTTCATCAGTTGGGTATCAGATTCGTTGTCCCCTATAGATATTACTGGAGAAGCTTTTCAGCCATCTTTTATATGAGGTCTAACAGTTAAGTTCATGAACTCACTAAGGTGTGCTTACTTTGGCAGCACTTCCCAAACAGCTTGGTAAGATTTTACAACCTTGGCATATCAGTGTCTCACAGCTCTGCTCCTATTGCAGTGTCTTGATGGATAGCGTTCATTATTGTTGCATGTTTTTGTGCGCTGCGCGATGTTATCTCTGATGGTCATTCAGAAAAAGCTGAATTCACAATTGCTTTGAAGGGTGGACAAGGCTCTGGAATCAATGCATAGCTTCCCAAGGGGAGTACTTTGAAGATGTCCATAGTGATATTCAGCAACGAGGTATGTAGCACTTTTTCTAGGTCGAGTTCACAAACTTAATTGTCAGACTTTGTATACGTTGCATGAAAAAAGATGATGATTTGGGGCAATTTACTGAGGAAAGGAAATACAGGATATCAGCTGGAAGCAGACAAGTTTCTTTATTCCTGAATTACATATTATAGAATTTTATAAACTTGTTTTACGTCTATAAATACTGCTTTATTATTTTTTTCCCTGAAATGGAAATCTGAAAACGTTCCTTGTAACTGAAATAAAAATGTAAGACTGTTCTACATCACAGTCTGATGTACACCTATATTTTAGAGATCCACAGACTAAAGGGCCAATTTCTCCCAGCCTCACAGCCTTCCCTCACAGCAATTCATGCCTCCATGGCAGAAGCGAACACGGCCATGCCAGGGTGGTACAATAGCAAAGTAATCTACAGGGATGCTGCAGTAAAGGGTTCACAGGACAGGGGTCACTGTATACAGAAGCTCCCTGACAGGAAGACAACACGAGCAAGAAACATTTCATGGGCACTCAAGTTCCCTGATGGATTTCCTGTGCTGATTTTCCTACCTACTGAGCAGACACCTGCACTTGGCTGAATGTCTTCATCTGTATCTTATACCTGTCCTCTACTTAGGCCGGCAGAGAAGACAGTCAAATGGGAAGAGCTGGAATACTGTTTAGCAGCACATAAACTGGAGGACGAATGCTTAGGGAAATTGAGGCTAACGGGGCGCTTGAAGGTCATTTGCAATTCAGCAAATCAACACATTAATATTTATGAAATATTATATTTGGATAAAGCTATGCATTTCTGAAGATAAAAGAAACCTATATGGCACAGACAGGTTACCTTCAAAGCACTTAAGAGTCCCACATACTGAGTCTTAGCAATGAATGATTGGCCAGTAAATGTATCTTTGGAATTGTTCTTGTAAAACCATGACTAGCAAACTGCTGTTCTACAGAGTTTAGTTGGCTACTCCAACTCGATTATTGTTTTCTTTTTGTAAGTGTTGAGAAGAGTCTGAACATAACACAATCTCTAAATTACAATGAAAACACAAAATATTGAATTAGGATTTTGTAAAGCTTTCAGGTAAGATGACGTCATAATAGTTTAGCCCATTTGAAAACACATAGCACAGTGGAAATAAGTTCATTCTTTTGAACCATCTAGAAATAAGCAGTATGACTTATGTTGTAATTATGAGGATTTCTTTCTCTGAAAGGCTGTTTACAGAGAGAGCGAGGGCTGAAAGCACACAGCATTGTCTGATTGGAGAGCTCCAAGGCAGGAGAAGACAGCAAAGGCTCCTAACACAGAGAGCTGATTATCCTCTGCAAAAGAACCAAGGGCATTTCTCCACATAAGCCCTGCCTTTCCTCATTGAAGGTTTATGGGGCTTGTAATGTCAAGATCCATGAATTTCAGGAACCGTGCTTGTCCTTGGATCAGATTTGGAAGCAGCTTTTGATCAGTGAAGTGAAACAATTCATTATAATAAATAATGCTACTCAGAGTCCTCACACAGTAAGCTAAAGGAGGGGGAAGCCAAAGAAATAAAGCTTGTCTCTGGGAGAACCTCATCGTCTGGCTGGCTGGCCTGCATCCCGCTTGGCTCCAGCAATCACCAGCCCACTGAGCCTTTGGTGAAAGGCAAAGTTCTCCATTTCCTCAGCCATGTGGCTGTGTCAGGTTCTGGGGGAGCGTGAGGATGGAGGGAACCATAGAAGAAGCTCGAAAGGATCAGGGAAGAATGCAAACTTTCTCTTTGTTCATCTGTATTTGATTGCTTTGTGCCCTGAAGCACATGATTTAATTATTTTCATCATTGCCTCAGCTTCCTCAGCTACCAATCTTGTGGATGGCAGTAAAATTATTCAGCCTTTACAAAAAATGCAGCCATAATAATTTTTGATTCAATGAATTCTTCAGGCTATAAAATCAGTTCCTTGGATGACCACATCCAATTGAAAACACCAACCTAGGGTTTTCTCAACAATTAAAGTAAAACATAGCCTTATAGGAGACAGAAGTACTCTGCTTGTATTTTCATGATAGATATTTGTTCTTCATTGCCTACAATTTATAGTCACCATCTCTCGTCCATACAAGAATCCCTTGTGAGGCTCTATTTACCCCCAGGGAGCTCAAGAAAGCCCTAAATTAGTGTGTTGGGTTGACATTGTAAGGTGTGTAGGGAAGGGGCGGGAATGGAGCTGGAGAATAGAAATGAAAGCTTGCAGTGTAGACTAAAGGCAGTCAAAGGATAGATCTGCAGTAGAAAGTGCTGCAAATGGAGAGTAATGGGAAGTCACGAGCCCAGGCCAGAAATTATGAAGGAAAGGCGGTGGGGATGCCAGACGTGGACCACAAGGCCCTGGGAGTTTCCCTAAAAGTCTAATTCCTTGGATGACCCTAGCAGGAGGTATTGGCTCTTCTTGGCCCTCTGAAAAGCTTCTTTGGAGTTAGTATGAGTTTATTACAAATGTGTCTCCCAGTGTGGGGTGTGTGTGTATTTTAATTTAACTTCCTTTGTTTTTGTGTTATTAAACGTGTTTTTGAGAGTCCAAATTTTAGCTCCTTGTGAGCTTGAATCCTAAGGCTCACCTTTTTTATCTGACAGTGGGGGCAATGAAGGTGTGATTTCACAAAGCCTGCAGACAGCAGATGGAATGCAGCACTTTGCACAATGACTATTCTAACTGTGGAGTGATTGTCAATAATTACTTATTGCCTTAGCCTTTTTTTTTTCTTATATACTTCCTCACTTCAGTAAACTCACCATGCTGCAAGGTTCCAGATGATTTGCTACATGCTGCTGCCTGGACCCCATCGGGTAGGAAGGATTTGGTCAGTGGGGGAGCTAGACGTGTGCATGCATGTGCTGGGAGCCTGGACCATCGTCTTGAGGATATGCTTAATTAAAATGTGGTGTCTGTTCAATGATATTTCCCTGCCCATAAGAGGGTATATAAGGAGAGCACTATGTATGGTGTGTGTGGGGGGGTAACTCACCAAAGACCTGGCAAGTATCTATGTCCTTGTCCTGTCATTGACCAGTTTTGCCCAAAGTCACTGGATAGTGTGACTTTTCCATTAAACATCTGGCCGAAGAGGCATGGTTGACCACTTGTTTGTAATAATCTGGTGGCTGAGAGATTTTAAGTTCTTTTATGTTTTTAGTAATTTGCAAGTACATATTTGCTTTATATATATATACACACATATATATATTTATTTATATGTATATTTGCTGTCACCTACCAAGAAAACTCTTAGCAACAGTCACTCCTGTGATTTCACTGTCTTTCTGAGTTTACTAAGAGTGTTGGCGAGAGCTGTCCACTCTCATGGCCACTGATGGGGATTGTGGTGCAGAGGACGGGCAGTGAGGCTTTCAATCTTAATTTCAGCACTTACCAGTTATGTGACCTTCGGAAAATAACTCTGTCTTACTGATCTTGAGTTTCCTTATCTTATGAAATTAACGCCTATCTCCCAGAGGGACTGTGGAAATGAAATGGGGTGAAGCACATTAAACGTCGATCACAGTATCTGGACCAGACTAAATGCACCATTAATGTGAGCCCAATTGCCACTGCCCTCAGATACTAAGGACAAATCTAAGCCCTGTTGAGGGGGCTAAGATTCTGTGACACCAAGGTTGCAAAGCGCACAGGAACACTCTGAAATGATGCCTCCCTCTGCAGCCAACCCGCCTTCCTCTGCCTTCTGCTGTAAATCACTGCATGGCTGGGAGCACAAGTCATTTGACCTCTTAGGGCTTGACATTTTTTAAGTGTTAATAGGATGTTCCCATTTAAATGATAACGATGAGAAATGATTGCTGGTATTTTAAAATAAAGGGCACTATGTGTTCATAAGCAATTAATCAGTGTGTTTTTGCCACATAAGAATTGACTTAAAGTATAGAAGAAAATATAATTTAGAGTTTGGAGACCAAAGACAGCTGTGTTCAAGTTTTAATTTCTCGACTTGGGCAAGTGACTTAATTTCTTTCTTTCTTTCTTCTTTTCTTTTCTTTCTTTCTTTCTTTCTTTTTTTTTTTTGGAGTTTTTGCCCGGGGCCAGGTTTTAACCCACCACCTTCTGTATATGGGACCGGTGCCCAACTCCTTTGAGCAACAGGCACCGCCCTGATTTAATCCTTTAACTTCTACTTCCTTTATTCATAAAAGGGGGATGATACGCTGTAGACACTGGGCATTATGCGAGTTAAATACAATAGTGTACATAAAGTACTTTTGATCAAATTCCTGATGTTGAAAACAATTATGAAACTGAAAGAGTGGATTAATAAAATAATCACAGGCGATGGACATATCCACATAAGAAACTGGAATTTCTCCTCTTAAAATGTTGCTAATAATGTCAGAGGTGGGAAATACTTGACATATCAGATTTTCAATGTCTTCCCTGTCTTTCTCTTAGAAAGGGTTTGTGCAAACTTCACATTTTGAGGCCCATTAATAAATATTTTAGATTTTGCTGGATATACAGTTTCTGTTGCAACCATGAAATTCTGTTGTTGTATAAAAATAGCCATAAACAATGGGCAAATGACTGGAAGTGATTGTTCTGATCAAACTATTCAAAAAGAATCTGGATTTGGTATGGGGGTATCCATTCACCAACCCTTGCTTTATTTAGAACACCGATTCATCCAACAGTATTCTTTAAATATCTATAAACTTTAAAATATTGTCTTTGAATTGTTTGAGATGCAAAGATCAATTAGTGTCTACGATGCAAAAATAAAATAAAAATTTAAAAACAAAACCCCCAAATATCTATTACTAGAAAGTGGTTAGAATAAGCTATAGAAAAGGGTTGATAAGGTAATGGCTAAGAGCCTGTTTCCTGAGTTAAATCTTAATTTTTTGCCAACTTATCACTATGTAACTTGGTGAAAATTACTCAAACATTCTAGGCATCCATTTGCTACAGATCTAGCAAATGAGATGGCAATATTCACCTTGTGGAGTTTTTAGTAGAATTAAACAAGATAGGATATACCGAGCACATAGAAAATTTACTAGCATGTAGTAAGCAGGGAACACACATTCGTTATTATTATTCAGAAGCTAGCGGGTGCACCATTGGTTACTGCAACTCCAACTCAAGCCACAGTGTACTGAACCATTGTTCATGTAGCTCCCTCTCCCTGGTCTAGCTTTTTAAATCCTTCTCATTCTCAAGGACAGTGAATAGATATCTTTTGCTTTGGCAAGATTTCCATGCCATCTCAGAATTGATGTAATATGCAGTCAGAACCTATATTTGTAACTCAATTTTTAGGCATCCTGATCATGAGCTTCCCATTACAGGATTAGTGGCTGCCTCCTATCACTGTCCTGGCAAGTTTTATTCACTAGCATAGCACAGAGTTCTCAGCAGACTAAAACTACATCGAGCCCTGATTCTGAAAGAGGTATTGCACACCAAGCCTTTTCCTTTTGCAACTAGTTATTTGCCTACCAAGTTTTTTGCATTCTCTGTTGCTTCTGTTTTGTAAGGATAGCAAAACCCATTCTGCGAATTTTAAAGGCTTTGAGTCTCTAGCCAGGGACGTCTTTATCAATTTAGCACTGAGAAGCTTTCCTCCCCACAGTAAAGTTCCGTAAGGAGCCTACTCCTTTAACTCAGCCTTTCTTTCCTGCTGCCCAAGATAAACACTGCTTTGTTTTCTCAGGCTCACTGAGAAAGGAACGAGAGTGACACGGCTTCATTGTTAGTAGGCTGAACCATAAAAATTGCCATTTTTTTGTAGGTCAGCTTGTTGAGTATTAACAATTTCGCATGGATCAACCAAAGGAGATTGTTATCATCATTCTTGTACAGTGATTGTGCTTTTTGATTGAAGTTTGAGCTGGAAGTGAATTCTCTCCGTTCAATAGAAGTATTGATGTCTCGATTCTTACTGTGTATGCAATTAAACATCTTTCTCTTTCAGTCTTGATTGCAACAATGTACGGGTAATTATTGTTTAATTATTTCATACTGAATAATACAGAGTAGAACCTCTGTTAACTTGACCACCCCAGAGACTGTAACAGACTGGTCAACATACAGAGGTGGTCAACATAAGGAACTGGGTACTTTGTACTGATATGTACATGTGGGACATGTCTGGTCTATGAAAATTAGGTCAACTTAAGGAGGTGGTCGGCTATGGAGGTTTGGTTATATGTAGATATATCTTTATTTTATATGTTATCTTTTAGTTTATTAATACAAAAGGTACTTTAAAATGTCTAAAATACCACCTTCATGTGCCTTGTCAAGCTAAAGAAAGATCATGTGTATATGGAGGCACGTGGTAGGTTGAAAAAATATGATTGAGCAGGGGCAATAGTACAGTGGGGGAAATGCACAGAATAAATCCTAAACTCGTTCTGAGAGAGTAAAGGCAGATTCACTGGATTGATTACATAAATAGCTATAATTTTTCTCTCTTCCCTTTATCCACATCCTTCGCAAAATGACTTTACAGCTCAATGTGCCCCATTCATCAAGAGACAGCATCCAATATTGGCTCATTCCTTGATTTGGGGCTGGCCTTGCCACTCACTTTGATCCACAGAGGACAGCAGACGTGGTGTTTTGTTCGGTCTGGGAGCAGTGTCTTTTCCCACACCCACTTGGTTTCATGGAATTTTGCTGAATTTGCCTTGAACAGCCCAGCCTGACCTGCAGGAGGCTGAGAAACCATGCAAAATATAACTGAGCCATCCCAGACCTGCCAGCCCCTAGCTGACCTGGCAGACATCTGATTTCTAAGTAAACCCAGGTCAGAATCACCCAGCTGGACCACGCCTAAATTGTAGACCCTGTAGAATCAGGTTACATAGATTGTATTTGTTAGGTAAAATCCTTCTTATAATCATGTCCAACCCCCAAAAGGTGTGTCACACCTCGTGACCTCCCCACCGCCTTCTCTACTTCTCTCTCTCTGCCCTCCCTTACCCCTCCACTGTGTACTAGGTCATTAATTGTCCTCATATCAGAATTCAGTACATAGGATTCTTGCGATGCTTTGCTAAGAATAATGTGTTCCACTTACATCCAGGTTAATACAAAAGATGTAAAGTCTCTATCTTTTTTAATGGCTGAATAGTATTCCACGGTAGGACATATATCACAGCTTCTTAATCCATTCCTGGGTTGGTGGGTATTTAGGCTGTTTCCACATTTTGGCAATTGTAAATTGAGCTGCTATAAACAGTCTCGTGCAAGTGTCCTTATGGTAAAAGGATTTGTTTTCTTCTGGGTGGATGCCCAGTAATGGGATTGCAGGATCAAATGGGAGGTCTAACTTGAGTTCTTTGAGGGTTCTCTATACATCCTTCCAGAAGGGTTATATTAGTTTGCAGTCCCCTCCGGCAGTGTAAAAGTGTTCCTTTCTATCCACATCCACTTCACCATCTGCAGCTTTGAGATTTTGTGATGTGGGCCATTCTCGCTGGGGTTAGGTGACATCTCAGGGTGGATTAGATTTGCATTTCTCTGATACTTAGGGACGATGAGCATTTTATCATCTGTTTGTTAGCCATTCATCTGTCTTCTTTAGAGAAGGTTCTATTTCCCCCTCTTGCCCATTGATATTAGGGATTGTTGGCTTTTTTCATGCTGATTAAATTGAGTTCTCTATAGATCCTAGTTATCAAGCTTTTGTCCAACTCAAAATATGCAAATATCTTTTTGCATTGTGTAGGTTGCCTGTTTGCTTTGGTTGTTGTCTCCTTAGCTGTACAGAAGCTTGTCAGTTAATTAAGTCCCATTTGTTTATTTGGTCAATGAAATTTTTATCCTGTGGGCAATATCTCTGTCATAATAATTTGAGTTGAAGGCAAACTTGCCCCCATATACAGAAAAGCAAATGGGTACAGATTCATCTTCTATACAAATTTAGATTCACCTATATTGACAAAAAAAAAAGAAACATTCAAAAACATAATGCTTGGGATACATAGTACACAAAAAAGGAATACAGATATGTGTGTGGTGTGAATGAAGAGTCAAAAAGGTTAAACGTTTTCACATAGCTCCCACTCACAGTTGACAAGTTATGCTAAATCAGAGGATTTGGCCTTAGCTTTGTTCTTAAAAAGGAATCGTATCTGACTTTGCCTGCCAACTACTGTGATTACTAAGCACATGAGTATGCGCTTTCAAAATGCAGGGAAGTTTCATGGTACCTGATTTAAGTTTTGAAAATAGATCATATCCCTTTTCCCTTGGGCTCAGCAAACTTGGTATTAATTGCTTTGTTCTAGAGGAGGTCAAGTGTGCTGTCACTTCCCTCTGATTATGCTTTTCCTGGAGCTTTTTAGTACCCCAACTTGTCTTGCTTTATCACATGCGATTGATGTCGTACATGATCAGCAAATTAACACACTGCCCAAACAATTTCCTGTGGTTTATTATCCAGCCTGGTCAGAGCTGCTCTAAGCTTTACCACAAATGAGCAAGCGTAATTCAAAAAATATTTTTTAAAAATAGAGGAAGCAAAGCATTTAACTCTATAGTGTGAAATGTAATGTTCTGTATGGTCGGGACATGCTGGCCATGGTGTAGGTGTATTTACACAAAGGATTATTATCCTGGGACCTGTGGCCCATAGCCACATGTTTTTAAAGGAATTTGTACATAGAAAATTTTCTGAATTGGAGTGAATAAATATTCACATGTACCTGCAGTGATGGCTCTGTGGCAGGTGCACGAAGTCAGTATCCTGGTGAAAGCAATACCATGTCAAACCAAGCTGAGTTCAAATCCTACATCCCAGATTTATTAATTGTGATTTATTGATTGGGTTTTGAAAACAATTTTTTTTGTTGTTTTCATAATTTTGTAATGAAGAGACAATTAAGGACATTTTGCAAAATTCAGAAATGAATATAGAAAAATATTTAAACATACAGACAGGGCAACCATTAAATTGTAGTTATTGCCTTTAAATCTTTTTTCTCTGTTTATAAATGTGTGTACAATTATATCCTACCTGTGTTTATGTTAGACCTATGTAATCTGTGCCTTGTTTTTTACCCTATGGCATTCATATACATTTTCCTAAGCTATTAATAATATTCTTTGGAAATATTTTACCGACTTCATGTTTGTCAAAGTTATGGATGTGCTGTCATTTACTTAATCCTTCCATTAGCTATGAACACTAATGTTAACTCTGATTTGTCTACATTATTGCAAATACTGGGGCATCTGTTTGCCTTTATATTTGTCTTTGTCTTTGTGTTTTTAAAAATTTAGATTGTAGAATTGTCATTACTGGTTACAAATGTATAAAATTAAGTAATTCCTTTTGTGTTTATATAGCAATATTTGTTTATAATTTTAAAAGTTTAAAAATTCTAATGCGTTGATGACTGAAATAGTATTACAAGTAAACCAAAAGTTGACCTGGTTTTCTCCCCCTTGGAGGCAGTCACCCTTAATGGCTTTTTGTTTTTTTTTCCTAGTTTCTATCACTTTACCACTTAATAACATGTTAAATTTTTATATCCTAAGTGTTTAAGATTAGATTCATTTATTATCTTTCTGCAATGGAAGATAAAGATTTAGTTCTTTTTTTTTCTCTTTTATTTTATTTTATTTTTATTAAATCACAGCTGCATACATTAGTGCAATCAAGGGGTACAATGTGCTGATTTCATATACTAAAGATTTAGTTCTTATAAAATTTTTCTCTTTCTCTTCATCATGTCCCCAATCACTACTCTTCTCTCAGTCACCCAATATAATTAAACCAAATATTGGTTACATCAGTGTTCATGAATGGTGGTAGGGGGGTGTCTTATGCAAGTACTGTGGCCTGTGTATAAAGACCATAATATCTGTTATGTAAATATTTTTCACAGGTGGTGCCAATGTGTATATGTTAGAGCTCATTTCTTATAAATGTTTTTACTTTTCTGAGAGTTTATAATTACCATTATTTTTAACCGTTGAGTTTCCTATGCTCTTAATGACCAATTCATCTCCATATTGTCTTTTTCTGATTTCATCCCATGTTCTTTAACAAATCTATAAAGCAATCATATAGTTAAACATGTGAGGTAATCTATAGATTCAATTATTTATGTCAATATCCCTCCTGGAGTCCCGTAATTACTTGTTTTTAATAGAATAAGTTCTTCCAAGGCAACCTTAATCCCTGGCAAGCACTGAGCTGTTCTCCATCTCTGTAATTATGTGATTTCAAGTTTGCCATGTAAGTGTAGTTGAATAGTATATAACCTTTTGAGACTGGCTTTTCTTTACTTACTATAATTTCCTTAAGGCCCATTTCTATTATTGTGTGACTCACAGTGTGTGGCTTTTTATTGCTGCATGGTATTTGTAATATTGATGTATGAAAGATTTTTAACCATTTACCTGTTGACGGACATCTGGGTTATTTCCAGTTTTGGACTTCCAGAACATTTATTTTCCAGAAAAGTTGTCCCAGTTTTTATCAAGAAAAGCAGTTCACAGGTACATACGTGTCTGCTCCCTCATTTGAGAGTAGAAGGGTCTTATAACTTATTGACCTGTGTGTCTAGCACCTCAGAACTTAGTGTGGTTCTACCATGTAATAAATACTCAGAATAAATTTGATTTCCAAATGACTGAGATAATCTAAGGCAGAATAGTTGAGCACCTACTGTAGAACTTCAGAGATCATTTTGCTTGAGGATTCTGTCATAGAAGAGAAGGGGTTGTGTTGCCTTTGAGAGGTAGGTATGTTATGACCAGGTGCTAGCAATAAGGATGGTGCCCCATTGCTTAATTAAAGAATCTGTCAAGGAAAGTATGCTAAAAATGAGTAAATAGATCAAGGTGGATAAACAATAAAGTTTGCATAGACTAGTCAATAAAAACAGAATGGAAAGGTAGATTGTGACCAGATTATGAAAGGCCTTGAATGTCCAACTAAAAATTCATGGTTTCTTAAAGACTTCTAAAGCAACACTGAGTTTGTATGTAGGAAAAGACTGATGAGGACTACATTTTAGTAAATAAGTTGATGGTGCCTGCTATGTGACCAAAGTTACCCATCTGTACAACTTGACCTGTAGTTGGAAAAATCTCAAGTGCTATATCATTTCTGGGTATGTGATTATCATACATCAGAAGTCGGGGTCTAGGAAGGGTTTCTGTTACCTCTATGAAGGTGTAAGGAATGGAAAAGATAGTCACTAGAATCCTCATCAGGTAGAAAAGGACAGAAACTGACATACTTCAGGTCCCCAAATCCAGAGCCACTTTTGCCTTGCTTCCTGTCCTAGCCAAGCCTCCCAAGTAACACTAAACTAATTCTATCCCCTTTGACTATTTCACCTTCCATCTATTTCACAAACAACATACCATTTACTCTTCACTACAAGCTTGCACAGAAGGTATTTTTACTTTCATTCTAGAGATGTATTGTCTTGGGTCTGTGTCTGAGAGGCCACAGACAGAATTATAAAAATGCTACGTGTCACAGAAAAAGCAGGGAGTGGACAGAGAAAGTGACTGTAGAATCTTTGAAAATCAGAGTAGAGGAATGTTAATGCTTTCACCACATCAAAAGGGAAGTTCAAGGGCAACAATGAATGTCTATCCTTGGAAAGAAATAACATGTATGGAGCAGGAAGAAAAGTTGGGGGGGACAGGGACAGCTAATTCAGGAGAGTCGTGGGGAGGGACCTCTGGAAACACAGGAGTGATGATGGGTACTTGCCTTTTGAGCCTTGGAATATGAGTAGACTCACTCAACTTAAAGAAGCAGAGTTGTTTCAAATAGGACTTCTAAGTAACAAAGATTCCCAGGGAGAAGTGGCTTGAAGACCAGTGGCTGTCCAAGGGCTTCCTGCACTAGTCAGAGTTCTCCAGAAAAAAGGAGCAGTGGGGTGTGTGTGTGCGTGTGATCATACTGCACACAAAAACACAGCAACAGCAAGAATGAACACTGCCACGTTATCACAGCTGTGAGACACTGATACACCAAGGTTATGAACCCTTACAGAGCTATGTATACAATGTTGTCTACCTAACCACATGGTGGAAAGTTTGCAAACTTAGTTGTCAGACCTCATATGAAGATAGTTCTGATAGTCATTCCAGGAAAAGGGTTTCAAAATTGCATTGAAGAGTGGGCTAGGCACTGGCATTAGGGCATAACCTCCCAAGGGGAGTGCCCCAAAGGTGACCTTAGTGATATTCAGCAATGAGGTTATGTAGCGTTTTTTCTAACATGAGTTCCCAAACTTAATTGTCAGACCTCATATACACATATTTGGAGAGAGAGGGGGGATTTGTTTTAAGCAACTGGCTCTCGCAATTGTGCATGCTGGCAAGTCTGAAATTTGCAAGGCAGGCTGCTAGGCTGGAAACCCAGGGAAAAGTCAATGTTGTAGACTCAATGTCTAAAGAGGTCTGGATGGAGAATTCTTTTTTCCTGGGTCCCCTCAGTCTTCTCTCAGCTCTCAGTTGATTGGATAAGACCTGCCCACATTATGGTGGGTCCTCTGCTTTACTCAGAGTCCACTAGTTAAATAGTAGTCACATCTAAAGAATATCTTCTATGCCAACATCCAGGCAGCTGTTTGGTCAAATATCTGGACACCATACCCTGGACAACTCAACATATACAGAAAATTAAATTAATGATCACAGCCTCAAGCCTCTGGGCCATTTCAGGCACCTCTCCAGGGGAAGATGAAATGGTACCTACTACATAAAAGCCAGGACTTCCCCTACAGTGCACCAGCTTCTATCAGACTATCAGAGCTTTACTGGAGCCTTAGATGGGGCTCAGAACATGGGGAGGAGGCTTCCTTTTGAAGGCTGTGCATAATGAGTCTTAGCAATGAGGTAATATTGTGTGCCTATCAACTTACCTAAAGAGTCAATCCTCTCCATACACTTGCCTCCTCCCCAGAGGATCACAGCTCTCTTCAAGACTGGTAGCACATTCTCCTGCCCAAAACAGAGGAGTCTCCTTGGAAGGATAGTTGACAATCTGGAGGCAGAGTGGCTGATGCTGGTGGGACCTGGGCAGTTATATAAGCCTCTCCCATACAGTCTCCACAGCACAGAGTGAGGGCCTCACCTGGGCACTGGGGAACCCATAAAAACACTCTATAGGCTTGCAAAAATGGTCCAAAAATTCATCCGTAAATGGCTTTGCTATAATTGGACAAACTCTTTCCCTCCCAGTACCATGGAAAAAAGCGTGAGTCCATCTTCAATGCTTAATTGATTTGGAAATCCTGGCAGGAGCAGATGTGGTCAGCATACTGTTGCTCAGATATTGTCTGAGGCCTGATTTTTATGAGTGAACCGATAATAGTTTTTACATCATTCAAGGAAGGATGATGGAGAAAGGGGAGGTGGAGAAAGAGAAAGGAGAGAGAGACTGTATGTGCCTTGCAGCGCTTAACATATTTGTTACCTGGCTCTTTGCAAATAAGTTTGCACACCCTATGCCTAGAAGAAAGAACATGGGCACTAGTATTAAACTTTTTAACAAGCATAGGTGGCATTCAATAGTTGTGCAATCCAAGGAGGATGTTTTTTGGTCTTTGAGCATAAGTTTCCTCACCAAGGGAATATTGTGCACCCCAATCCTCCCCATGAGAAATCTTGGAGGAAAGAAATGTGTGTAAGTATATTAAGTCCAGCACTACATCAACACTGCAGTGGAAATACCATAAGTATTCTGCTTAAATAAAGTTTAAAAATAAGCAAAACTCTAGGGTATGTGCTGAGTATGGCAACTGTTTTGTGGAACTGGATGCTGGTTACCTGGCTATACTGGTTTCTTTGGGAACATTTTTTAAAAGTATAAATTATACTTTGCTAAGAAGAATATGTTCCAGCTCCATCCATGTAAACACAAAAGAGGTAAAGTCTCCATCTTTCTTTAAGGCAATTCGTTTAGTCTTAATTAAAAAAAAATAACTGATGCCACACTGCTCTTTATTTGAGTAAGTTTCTGACCAATCCCAAGGATGAAGGATGGAGCAATCTACTGGTGTGACTGTGATTCCAAAAGGTTAATCAATCACTAGCCTATGTCTTTAGACTAACAGCAAGGACCAAATGATTTGAAAATGCATTAGACAACCTGAGTAAAAATCACGCCCATTCCAAATAAGAATGGATCAGCACACACTAGGCTACTCAACTAGATATCACACATCTGGTGTACACAACCTTGGTCCAGGGGCATCAGCAGGAACCCACGGGGGAAGCATTAAGGCACTCCACCAGTCAAGCTTGGAGATTAAAAAATCCTGCCTCTTTGAACCCAGGCTCTAGATTCGTGCTATCCAATATGGTAGCCACTAACCACTTGTGGTTATTTTCACTTACATGAATTAAACAAATAATTCTGTTCTTTGTTGCATGACCACATTTCAAGTACTCCATAGCTACCTACTTGTGGCTAGTGGCTCCTATGTTGGACAGCAAGGAGGCAGAACATTTCTGTCTCTGCAGAAAGTTCTACCAGACAGCTCTCTAAACCCTACAACTGGTGGCCACATTTGGAATGAGAGGGATGGGGACACAAACTGCAAGAACACAGGCCTCATCTTGCTTGTTCACGGTCCAGAGTTCCCAGTTGGGATTTTATAAATACTTGTTAAATAAGCAAATAAGGAAATACTTGACAGATCCGGAGTCTTGAGAGTCACTTTGAGAAAACATCTCCTTTCTGGTTTCCTATGATCCACCTCTCAGCCTGTACCTCATTTTACTCAATAATGCTTCCAAACAGCAAAACACTGGCTGCAAGTCACGCCTGTAGACCGTTCCATTGTAATGGCTTTGAGGAATTTTACCAGAGGCTACAAAATTTCAATATAGGCTAAAAGTTTTAATATGGGCTAACATTTAATATAGGCTAAAAGTTTTCATATAGGAGAAAAGTCATCTTTGTATAGGGCTACAAAAATATTATTTTTCAAACTAGGAGGATTAAACTTGGTGAATTTTCTAAATCCACATTGTCAATGGCAACAGCAAAATAAAGACATTTAAAATCCAGCTGGTTTGAAGCATGCCTGTGGTAGGGCCAGGCCGACTCTACACATGTGTTTAGAATTCCCAATACTTACGAACACATCGCTTTTGGGGATCACCATAATAATTTTCCATGCACTCACTGCATTGTCTCCTGCCATAGCCTACTTTACACGGACACTGGCCTGTAAGCTGTGAGAACAATCATGGGTGAGGAGTCGACAAGCTTTATGATCTAAAAACATGATGCATTTTAATAGGAAACATTTTTCCCTCCAGTGATTTAGAACATACAGCTGTGTGAAGGTGGAGGAAGGCTGATTCCCATGGCTAGCAACCACCCCCAACAATACCGAGGATCAGATGTTATGTGTTTTGGCTTACGGCTCTTGAATACACCGCCTGCTTCCAGCTGTTTGGGGACAGGTGGCCCCAAATTGGGAAACATACACAGATGTAAATGAAAACAAAACCCATAATGGGAAATAGGCCACATTCTTTTTTCCTCTATGGTGATGGGAGTTCCCCCATGAGAAGGAAAAGCCAAAGACCTGGTTTAACATTCATCAGTTGATTTGGCAAGTAATGTTTTCATTATGGAATGTCTGACATAGTTTCTACCAACTGGACTCCTTTTTGCTCAAAACCCATCTTTTTTGTACTTTTGGCTTAATTCCTTAAGGATAGCTACTTAACTGTATTTTGGGGAGAAAGATGAACTTTCCTTTATCTTCTCAACTGGATTTTTAACCAGGTTTTCTGAAAACTGAGGAGATTAAAATAGTAATGGGAAAAAAATATGAAGAACACAGTATTGTCACTGTCCTACCTTACCAATTCTGCTTAAATAACAGCTCCATGAGTCCAGTGAGTAAGAAGCTGGATTCATAAAGTGACTACATCTACCAAGTTTTATTCCATCTTTGGAGATCCTGAGAGTTTCTGCTCAAGCATAGGACGTTATGGGGAATTCCTTGGCCTAGAGTGCTTTATAGTATTGAGTGTCCTTGACTGTTGGGGTGTGCTTTCTTCTACAGGCTCAGAAGCTGCCTCCTTGAAACCTGTTCCCATTGTCCTGAGTCCTGTCCTACAGAATCGCACAAAGCAGACACTCTTCCTCTTCTGCCAACTAGAGCCGACCATCCTAACTCACCTTTGCTTCTCTTCTCCAGGTCCATCCAAATTCCTAATTCCTTCAAGCCTTCAGCACAGAATAGCATGGTTATACCCATTATCCTGGTTGTCTTCCTTTGGACACACACTAGTTTGTTAATGTAATATTGAAAATGTGGTACACAGAAATGACAGAAGTGCTCTTGGCAATGTCTGGCCACTAGAGCAGATAACGAGACAGCAGCTGTCCTGAACTTGGGCATGACGCTCCCCTACTCCAGCCTGCTGGGCATTGCCTCTTTGGCAGCCTGCTGGTTTACTGGATGCCTGAACACCATGAAAACCCTCATTGTTTTTTACAAGAGCTGGTGCCAAGCTATCACTCCCACCCTATATTTATGTAAGAGATTTAAAAAACCCAATTGCAAATTTTACTTTTACCCTGTGTTAACAGTTCATCTTATTTCCAGTCTACTTGATATCTTGTTAAGATATCTTTCCTCTTGTTCTATCTTTATAATAATTAGCTTATAGCTTTGCGATGTCTGTAAATTTGAGTTGCATGTTTCCCTAACTCCATCTAAACTGTCGATGAAAATGTTGAATGGCACATTTGTATCTCTCTGTGGGAATGCACTAGGGACCACCTTCTGGTCGACATGGAGACATTTATGAGTAGTTGTTTATATAGCTGGGAATGTGAATGTCCACATGTCTTCTCTGTACTCCATTGAAAGTGTTTCTTGACTGTAGAGAGCGACCTTCCCTAAGGGATCCCCTATGGACCAAATACCCCGAAGTGCCCTTGCTGTGAGGTGCTTTTTAGTTAAATCAATGCCATCTGATTTGTGGATGTGGGCTGCCCCCGACTGTGATCTTCAGTGAATGCTGCTACAAATGTGCTTCCCAGTAGGTCCAAGAAGCAGATAGTGATGCTGAGAGCATTAGGAGTCCAACAGGAATTAGGAAACCAGGCGGTTACATGGAGATCAGCTAATTCATTCTGCAGGTGTGAGTTGGGAACATATAAAACGGTCATCTAGTGCCCAGCTTGGTTTCTAACGCCATTTTCCAGGAAAAGAACCAGCACTGTGTGGAGAAAGGGCTGATTCTAGGACTGGGGCAAGAAATATATAAGATGAACCTGGAGTATTTTGCAGTAAAAGGAAGTGTTTTTAAAAACCCTACAATATTGGCCTATGTCTAAGGGAGCCAATTAAAAGAGCTTCTAATGATCAAAGCTGGAACAACCTGAACAAAAACACAATTTTGGACTATAGGCAAAAGTGTAGTGTAAATATCCATGAATCCAGAGCAACATAAAGAAATCACTGAATGACTGAATGAAGAATGAGGGACAACAGACAGACTTCAGTGCAGGAGAATTCCACTGCTTCGTGGAGCAGAATCCCCTTAGTTGTGGAGGGCACGTGGTGACTTCCTTTCTCAGAGTACAATACAGAAAGGAGGAAAAAGAGCAACTTTACAATATAAAGACCTGATAAACAAAACTTCAGCCTGGTGATCAAGAGTCACATCAGCAGTGATACCAAGTTAATAACATGTACCTTTGACTTGATGTGATATGAATGGTGACTTACCTCTCTGGTCGTCATAACCCCTGTCTACTCATGACAAAACTATCAAATACATTTGAATTGAGGGACATTCTATAAAATATTCCTTAAAACTATCAATGTCATAAAAAACAAGGAACATCTAGAAACTGTCACAGTAGTGAGGAAGTCTTAGAACAGAAAAAGGATATTAGGTAAACACTAAGGAAATGTGAATAAATTAAGGAGTTTAGTTAACAATAATGTATCAATCTTGTTTATTAATTGTGACTGATACAAGGTGTTAATAGTAGGAGAAATTGGATATGGGGTACATTTTTCTTGTTCTATCAGCACAACCTACAAACTTATTTAAAAATAAAAGGTTTATTTAAAAAAAGATGTGGTAGGGTTGTATGCATTGGTTGGGGAGGATTAGAGAGGAAGAAAATGAAGAGACAGAAAAACACATTTTGTGTGTGAGAAGAACTTTCAAAAGTTAATCTGGGTAAATATTGACCTTTGAATAATAGGTTGAAAGTGGAGCTGAAATTGGAGGTGAGCTGTGCTTACTAATTGAAAAGACTCCAGTTTTGTAAATTAGCATTTTGATTCCAATTAAACTCTGATCCCTATATTGTGGATTTGACTTTCTCTAAAATTTCTTGTCATTGTTTTACCCTTTCCCCCTAATCTCTGTTAATATGAAAATTGTTTCAAAGAATAGGTTCATTAAGCCAAAAGACAAAAACCAAAACTAAGCATCTTAACAAATGGTTTTATCCCCCATAAATAGATAAGGTTATAACCATTAAAAGCTGTGCTCCTTGTCTTACTGAGTGGAAATCACACATGCAGTTTTAAATAGCATTAACCGTATATGAAACATGGAAGATTTGCTACCAGACTGCATTCTTTAGAAATAATCGATGTTGGTCTGGAAGGAAAGAAGACCTTTTACCCATATTTAAAGCAAATTGGTGAATTATAGGGAATTACAGCTTGATTTTTATAAATGGAATTATGGGTTCTGAGGGCACCTATTTAATTCTGATAATAATCATTTCTGATTAATGATCTATTTCTCGTGTCTTTTGTATGATTTGGTGTACAACACAGCGAAAAGGAAGGTTGTGAGGGACTTTACTTAACAAATGTAATCAATGTAACTTCATTCTTTGTACCCTCAATCAATCCCCAACAATAAAAAAAAAGAAAAAAGAAAAGGAAGGTTGCATCTGTTTCACTGTGTGCAAATCATGACATCCCCAGCCATAGAAAGGCCTAGACAAAACCAAAGTAGGCAAAGCTTAGCTTTGAGACCCTCATCTCTTTGGTGATTTCATTTCTGGATGAAAGCAGACTCTATCCCCTATCAGGCCAATGCTGTTTCTAAAATGTAATTAACAGTTGTACACAGAGAAAACATTCCTTACACATGTGAAACCATGTCTCCCCATCAGTCCCAACTCTGAGTGAACTAGTAAGTTTTAAAGTATCTTGCCTGGTCACAGTGGCTACTTTGGGAGTTCCCAGGGTCACAGTTGCACGGCTGACATCCTCTCCCAGGGACCAGATTCCAGTATCCGTCAGCACAATGGTCACAGCCCAGGCCTGTAACATGTGGCAGACAAGGGCATTCACCAGTGACAGGGTCACAGGGGCAAGCTCCGCCACCAGGGGGACACGCAGCTGGATTCACACCAGAAGGATGGCAGGAGCACCCTAGGGTGACAAAGTGGTCGTTAGAGGTACATTCCACCATAACACTGGCATTGAAGAAAACATACCAATAGCTTTTTAGACCTGGATGTACCATTTCTCCAAAGGGCTCCAAGAAGAAACACTGTATGATAATATAGAATATATCAAAGAATTAAGGTAGGCTGAACCTATTCAATGGTTTCAATTTCCCCAAGTGGCAAGTTCATATGGTTCAACCTACTGCATGCCAAGAACTCACTGGATGACTAAAAGTCTCATATTCCCTTTGTGCCACTCACCAAAGTTGCATTTATTTAAATTATTGCAAAACCATGGTTTATTAAATTGACTTGGGTAAACTGAAACAGTTAAAATATCTTCTGAAAATGAGCAGTTTATTCCCGTTTCTTTATCATAGAATCAAACCTTGTCTTCTACTTTATCTCTGATCCTCATACTTATGCATTAAAGTCACTTGATAACCCATCACAGTGCAGACTCCTGGGCCTCACTCCCAGAGAGTCAGAGGGTCTGAAATACAGCCCAGGAACCAACACGTTAGTCCCCCCACCCTGTAACCCTCCAGATGCTCTGCACAGGTGCGCTGTGGACCATGCTTTGAGAAATAATGCTTTCAGGTGTTAAAGGCAACAGTCACCAAAGGCAAATTGATCACACCAGTGAGGGCATTGTAGCTGCATCTGAGAATACCAGCTGTAGCATCGCCCCGATTTTTGCTGATGAGTTCAGTGCAACAGCCCAGTCACCCAGTGGGTGCTGCTCTTGCTGGCTGCAGCTGTCCTAACTGAACTGAGCATGGGAGAGCTGACACCACTCTTACAACGTGCTGCTCAGACACATGTCTCCCTTGGGAGCTTTGCACACTTACTTCTGCAGGTCTGATTGAGGGCTGATCCAAAGTAACCTGGTTTGCAGAGCTGGCAGTTTGGGCCCCGAGTGTCATGCAGACATCGAAGGCACTCCCCTGTTACCGGGCTGCAGGACTCTGGATCGCTCACATCTATGTTGTTGTTGTAGGCACATGACTGGCAAGGTGCTCCCGAAAGTTTTGGATTTCTATAGAAACCAGCAGAGCATTCTTTACACTGAATACCTTAAAGAAGTGGGGATAAGAAGGAAATGGGTGTTGTGAATTGAGCTGCAGTAAACCTTCTGGTGCAAGTGTCTTTGTTGTAAAATGATTTTTGTCCATCTGGATAGATACCTAGTAATGATATTGCAGAATCAAATGGCTACATGCCCATCTACTCATGAATGGATAAACAAACTGTGGTCTATGTATATGAATACTATGCAGCCATAAAAGAGGGACACTTTACAGCTTTTATGTTTACCCGGATGGATCTGGAACATATTCTTCTTAGTAAAGTATCTTAAGAATGGGGAAAAAAGTATCCAATGTACTCAATGCCATTATGAAACCAATATATAAACACACATTCATACGAATGATAAAATACAAAGATAGTCCAGAAAGAAAGAGGGGAGAGAAGAAAGAGGGGAGGAGAAGGGAGGGGGGAAAGCTGTACACAACTCAGGGTATATTATAACTGTCATACCACAAAAATAAGTGAGGTGATGGTTATGCTAATGAGTTCCACACGTATATCAAATTATCACATTGGACCCCATAAACATACACACTTATGATTTCGTAAAAATTAAGTAAAAAAAAAGAAGGAAATGGGGTAAGGTCTGAATATTGAGGGGGCGTAAATTGTGGTGTAAATAGGGAATTATTGAGCTTGTCTAAGACTAATGAGAAGTCACATACTTGGGGTGAACAAGGAAATTGTCCTATATTAAAACATTCATTTTCATTTAATATTGATTCAGAGAATAAAACAATTCTTCAGAGCTAAAAAAGCCTATGGTGAAGAATGCATTCTAATCTTTCTTCAAAACCTACCAAGCTGTGGGGACAGGATTTCCAGGTCCTTATGTGCTCACCCAAGTGTGCCCCAGCACCCAGAGCTAAACTCAGCTGGGTCACCCTGTAGTATCCCAACTCCCCCTTCATCCTAGGGTTAAACTACAGGTAAAATAAAGCAGCCTTGAAGGGAAAGTCCCAAGAGCAATGTCAATGTTGCCTGAGGTGCATGTGCAGAGGTAAAGCTGAGCTAGAGCAGTTCTCTGGACATTCGCCTCTTCTCAGGGCATTTCTAGGGAGCTGAGTATGGGGAAGCCATCTTTCTCTCCAGCACACATTTCCCTTCCTGCAGGAGGTAATGACCCGGCTTTTGGGTCCCTCTCCACATTTCTATTCATCCATTGGGAAATGCTCTTGTAGCACAAACATGGTCTCAGTTTTGTTTCTTTTTTCTTTTTCTTTTCTTTTCTTTCTTTCTTTCTTTTTTTTTTTTTTTTTTTTTGAGGCAGAGTCTTACTTTATCACCCTCAGTGCTATGGCATTATAGCTCATGGCAATGTCAAACTCTTGGGCTCAAGACATCCTCTTGCCTCAGCCTCACGAGTAGTTGGGAGTATACGGACCTGCCACAATGCCCAGCTAGTTTTTCTACTTTTTTTTTAGTAGAGATGACGTCTCACTCTTGCTCAGGCTGGTCTCGAACTCCTGAGCTCAGGCAATCCTCCTGCCTCGGCCTCCCAGAGGATAGTCTCACTTTTTCAAAACTGACCAACCAAGTCAAACTGTACATGAAGAGGCAGCTATAAGGGAAGAGGTAAGAACCATGGATAACCTCAGATGTAACAAAGAGAAAAATCAGTCATATGATTTATTATCATGATGGAAATTATCACTGAAGAAAATTTACATTATATATTCATGCTCATGCTTAAACTCTCTAAAATAAATTTCAGATGAGCAACGGATATAAATCTTGAATTGAAACCTACGCAATGTCTGTACACAGCTCAAATCAGCGCTTTAGGACATCTGAAAAAATTAGTTATATCTGTGAAATAGTAATCAAATTGATTACTTAGAATCATACAAAGAAAGCATTTGACTAAATTTCTAACTCTTAAATTGCTTTAAATTAATTTATTTAAAATAAAATTATAAGGTCCCAGATACTGTTCTTGAAGTAGTAGGTGCACCAAAATGTCCCGTGGTTCCAGCGCCGGTTTTGACCGCCACATTACCATTTTTTCACCCGAAGGTCGGCTGTACCAAGTAGAATATGCTTTTAAAGCTATTAACCAAGGTGGCCTTA
>CAUYON010192520.1:0-14402 GCA_963573935.1 Arctocebus calabarensis
GGGCGCCTGTAGTCCCAGCTACTTGGGAGGCGGAGGCAAGAGACTCACTTGAGCCCAGGAATTGGAGGTTGCTGTGAGCTGTGATGCCACAGCACTCTACCCAGGGTGACAGCTTGAGGCTCTGTCTCAAAAAAAAAAAAACAAAAAAATAAAAAATAAAAAGCAAGACGGTCAATGCAGATTGACTCAGTGGGTCCCAGGTCTTCTCCCTGGACTTCTGTGTGCGTTCCACTCCCAACTCTTCCCTTTTCTGTTTGAATCACATCATTGAGGCGTCACTGGCATTCAACAACACGTCCCCGTCCCCATTTTCAGCGCGTGGTTTGGGTTTTCCCAAATACACCTGAGCAAGCAGTGCCCACTCCTGACAGCATGTCCAGCACCCCAGAGTTCCTTCAGCCCCTTCCCCGTCAGTCCCCACCCCAGGCAGCCTACAGTGTTTTTTCTTTAAGTCTATTTTAATTTTATTTTTTTTATTTTTGAGACAGAACCTCAAGCTCTCACCCTGGATAGAGTGCTATGGCATCTCAGCTCACAGCAACCTCCAATTCCTGGGCTCAAGCGAGTCTCCTGCCTCCACCTCCCAAGTAGCTGGGACTACAGGCACCCGCCACAACGCCCGGCTATTTTCAGGTTGTAGCCACCATTGTTGTTTGGCGGGCCCGGGCTGGATTCGAACCCACCAGCTCAGGTGTATGTGGCTGGCGCCTTAGCCCGTTGAGCCACAGGCGCCAAGCCGATGCCATGATGTATTTTAATTGTTACAAAGGGGTCATGACCCGCAGGTCGAGAACCTCTGGGTTAGATCACATTAGTTATCTGTTCACCCACTTATGCACATTTGGGTCATTTCCACCTTTCAACTGTAATGAACAGTGCTCTTATGAACATGAGTGTACAGCTGTCTGCCTCTGTTCCTTTGGGTATGTACCCATGAGAATTGCTGGATCTTGTGATGCTGTAACTAGTTGTTCTTCATAGCAGCTGCACCCTTTTACATTCCCACCTGGAAAGGAGGAAGATTCTAATTTCTTCTCATTCTCATTACTTGTTACCTTCCTTTTCAAAGTATGGCCTTCCTAGTAGGTGAGTGAAGTGATATCTTGACCTTGAAAGGAGGCCCTGGCTCGGCACCTGTGGCTCAAGTGGCTAAGGCGCCAGCCATATACACCTGAGCTGGCGGGTTCAAATCCAACTCAGGCCTGCCAGACAACCAAAAAATAGCCGGGCATTGTGGCGGGCACCTGTAGTCCCAGCTATTGCGGAGGAGAGGAGGAGGCAGGAGACTAGCTTGAGCCCAGGAGTTAGAGGTTGCTGTGAGCTGTGATGCCACAGCACTCTACCCAGGGTGATAGGCTCTGTCTCAAAAAAAGAAAAGAAAAAGAAAGGAGGCCCTGGAGCTGTTTGCGTTTGGCCCTAGCTCTGGCCATGTTTGACCTGCTCTGCTGAGCCTGGCTGTGTCTGCTTTTTTTTTTTTTTTTTGAGACGCAGCCTCAAGCTGTCACCCTGGATAGAGTGCTGTGGCATCACAGCTCACAGCAACCTCCAATTCCTGGGCTCAAGCGAGTCTCCTGCCTCTCTCCCAAGGAGCTGGAACTACAGGTGCACGCCACAACGCCTGGCCATTTTTTGGTTGCAGCCATCATTGTTGTTTGGCGGGCCCGGGCTGGATTCGAACCCACCAGCTCAGGTGTACGTGGCTGGCGCCTCAGCCTGTTGAGCCACAGGCGCTGAGCCAGAATACATACGTCTTAATACAATAACTAAGAAAATGCCATGAAGGCTATGTTAACCTGTTTGATAAAGATATTTCAAATTGTATATAAAACCAGCACATTGTACCCCACAAGTGCATTAATGTACACAGCTATGATTTATTAAAAAAGGAGAAAAAAATAAAATAACAGTAATAAATTTGAAGAAGAATAAAGTGAGAGGAAATCAGTCTACCTGATTTCAAGACTTATAGCTGACTTGGCGCCTGTAGCTCAGCGGCCAGGGCACCGGTCACATATACCTGGGCTGGCAGGTTCGAACCCACTGATAAAAAATTGAATTAAATCCATGTACACATTTGTATATAATTGAAATCTTTACTACGCTGATTCTTCCAACCCATCAACACAGTTTATTTTTCCATTTATGTTTGTCGTCTTTCATTACTTTCATCAGTGTTGAATAGTTTGTATTATGCAACTCCTATTCATGTTTTAAAACATTTGTATCTAAGTATTTCATTTTTTGTCAGAAACCTAGAAATACAACCACAGAAATATACCCCATTGAGTTTTTTTTTTTTAGACAGAGTTTTACTATGTCCCCCTCGGTAGAGTGCCATGGCGTCATAGATCACAACAACCTCAAACTCTTGGGCTTAAGTGATTCTCTTGCCTCAGCCTCCCAGGTAGCTGGGACTACAGGTGCCCACCACAATGCCTGGCTATTTTTTTTCTGATATTGTAGTTGTCATTGTTGTTTGGCAGGCCTGGGCTGGGTTGGAACCCTTCAGCCCCAGTGTTATGTGGCTGGCGCCCTACCCACTGAGCTAAAGGCGCTGAGCCTGCCCCATTGATTTTTAACAAAGTTACAAAAGCAATTCATTTTAAAAACTGGTGATAGAACACATGAATATACATAGGCCCCCAAATAAACCTTGATCCAATTCTTACCCCTTATACAAAATTAAGCCATTATGGACCACAAACTTAAATGTAAAATTGTAAATGTTAGAAGAAGATAGAAAAAAATTTATGGAATTGGGTAGTCCAAGAGTTGTTATGTTTGACACTAAATGCACAATCTATACAAGGAAAAATGGATATGTATATTTTTTATTTTGTAGAGACAGAGTCTTACTTTGTTGCCCTCTGTAGAGTGCCGTGGCGTCACACAGCTCACAACAACCTCCAACTCTCAGGCTTAGGCGATTCTTTTGCCTCAGCCTCCCAAGTAGCTGGGACTACAGGCGCCCCCCACAACACCTGGCTAGAAAAATGGATCAATTGGACTTCATGAAAATTAAAACTTTTTTTCTGATAAACATCCTTTGAAGAGGATTAAAAAATAAGCTACAGAGTGTGATAAAATATTTTTAAACCACAGATATGACAAAGGACTATTATATAGAATATATAAGAAACTTACAACAGCAAACAAACAAAAAAAACCCCCCAAAACACCCACAAACATATAATCAGAAAATGAACAAAAGACATGAAGAGACATTTTTCCAAACTGTATATAAGAAGATAAATGAGGCCATGAAAACCAATTTATAATCACTCACACTTTCATATGAAAGATAAATCACAACTATAGCCCAAGATGTTGGAGAGAAAAGGAGGGGGATGGGAGGGGAGGGGGAAAGTTTAATAGAGGGAGGGTAAATGGTGGGTCCACACCTATGGAACATATTGTAAGGGTATATGTCAAATCTACTAAGTATAGAATATAAATGTCTTATTACAACAATTAAGTAAATGAGGTTAAACCCTATATTAACTAATTTGATCTAAGCATTCCAAATTTTATATAAAATCAGCACATTGTACCCCATAAATGCATTAATGTATACATGAAAAAAAAATCATTAAGAATACTGAATGACACCTTCCACCAGGAGTGGAAACATCCAGAGGAGCATCCTCACAGGAGCAGATTTGGTGTCATGCTTCTCCTACAGCCTGCAGAACTGTGAGCCAAACAAACCTCTTTTCCTAATTAAAAAAAAAATATATTGAATGAAAAAAAGAAAAGAAAATTAAAGCCACAATGAGTACCATTGCAAATGTATCATAAATTGTTCAATAAAAAATTGAACATCAAATGCCAGTGAGGATGCATAGAGACTGGATCATTCATATTTTGCTGGTGGGAATGCAAAATAATATATCCACTCTGGAAAATGGTTTGGCAGTTCCTTGTAAAACTAAACTTGCAACTACTACGCTATCTAGCAGTTACATTCCTGGGCATTTATTCAAGAGAGATAATGATTTAACATTCACACACACCACAAAGAAAAACCTGCATGTGAATGTTTATAGCAGTTTATCTGTAATAGCAAAAACTGGAGTCAACTCAGATGTCTTTTAATGGGTGATGGTTAAACAAATTTTGATACATCCATACCACGGACTACTCTTCAACAATAGGAGAACTGGATAAAGTGCACAAAGGACCGGTCTGTATTATTTGCTACAATTGCATGTAAATATACAATTATCTCTAAATGTTTCACTAAAAAATGCAATAGGCAACACTGCCAAGGTCACATTTCTGGGTTCTATTTCAAAGATAGGATTCCAAACACAGGAGAAGGGGATAAAGCCATACTTGTGGAGGTAGTGAGACCTGAGTTCAGATTTTGTCTTTTTCCCTTCCTAGCTGTGTGACCTAAAGCTTGTGCCTGAAAGTGAATAACTTTACATGTATTTATGTTCATAAAGGATATTTGTTTTTCTTTGTATATGTTTAAAAAATTTTTTCATTTCAGATTAATACGAGGGTATAAACCCTTAGGTCACAATGTTTGCATTTGTTAGGTGGAGTCTCTGTTGTAGTGTCCCACATCCAGGAGGTGTGGCATATATCCTTACATTGTGCCCATTAGGTGGGAGCACCCCAATCCCTTTGCCTCCCCTCCCTCCTCTCCCCCAACTTGAATTTTTCGCTTGTGTGGCCATGTATTAGTTAATCTCATTGGATACTTGCCTTTCCATTCTTGTGATACTTGACTAAGAATGTGTTTCAACTCCATCGAGGTTAATACAAAAGACGTGTAGTCTCCATCTTATGGCCGAATAGTATTCCGGGGTTTACATATACCATAGTTATTAATCCACTCACGGGTGATGGGCACTTAGGTTGTTTCCATATCTTGGTGATTGTAAATTGAACTGCAATAAACAATCTAGCGCAAATGTTCTTATGATAAAATGATTTATTTTCCTTCTGTATAGATGCCTAGCAATGGGATTACAGAATCAACATGAAGAATATTTGCCTTCATATATCTTTTTTAATTGTTGGGGAATCATTGTGCCTTCAAATTTCTTACTGTGATATCTTGATCATAGCTGATATAAGAGTTGTTATGCTGGTCTCATAAAATGACTTTTAAGGTGCATTTTTCAGAATTTTTAGCATATGATTGGTATTATTTCTTGCTTCAGCATTTCATAGAATTAATTTTGGGGCCATTTAGCTCTGGATCCTCCTCTCATTCTCTGGGTAAGTTTCATGTTTTGAGTTTAATTTCTTTCACAGATATCAAGCTGTTCAAATTTTCTGTTTTAGGGAGGGGGGTGGGTCGATAGAGGGAGGGTTAATAGGGGGACCACACCTATGGAGCAAGTACAAGTTGGATCTATCAGGTGTAGAACACAAATGTCTTAACACTGTAATTGGGTAAATGAGGTGAAGGCTATGTTATTTAGTAGGATGTAAGCACTCCAGTTTGTATAACTAATCAACACATTGAATCCCATAATGGCATAAATGTATTCACGATCTATGTACAAATGACTTAATAAAAAAAATTCCAAAAAATTCTGTTTCTTCTTGTTGCAGTGTAAGTTGTTCTTTCAAATAACATTGTCAGTTTCATCTGTTTTAAAATGTATTGGCATATAATTTTCATAAATTCCTTTATTACTTTAATGTCTATAGAATCTGAAGTGATAGCCTCTCTGTTACTCCTGATATTGGCTGTTTGCATTTTTTCTCTTTATTATTCTAGTATGGGGTTCATCAATTTTATGAACATTTTCTTGATTGTACTTATATCTACTTTCCTCTTCCTTCTATTTCCCATTATTATTCTCTATATTGATTATTTGTGGTTAAACTTGCAATGTAGACTTTATTATATGGAGTATTCAGTTCAGTGAGTGAATCTGAGGAATGACTGATACTAGTCCAAGTATATGATGAGTGGTATCCATTCTTGGATAGGATGACTCTTGGGACTTTGTGTGTCCCTTTTGAGGGAGAGGATATTGGAAGAAGGTGAGACTATTTTGTTTGTATGAAGGGCACTTTTCTTGTTAAGCAAAAGTAGTAAGTAGCTTTTATTGATGTATGAAAATTCAAAAATTCATTAAAATGCACATGTGTGTGTCTTAGCAGGCAAAAAGGTAGGCTATGTTATCCATGAAACCACTTTCTTGCAGCTCTGATATTCTAGTCTCTGCATTTTGATATTGAGTTTGCATCTTTCCTTTTCTAGCTGACTTTCTCTTTATCTCTGACATTAGTGGTTGTGAGAAGGAACCTGGAAGTCCTATACTAGAGGGATTGCAAGTTTATGCCTCCATGTATGTTTTTTTTTTCTGTCAGTGTCACCCAACTAATGGTCTTGATTATTCTAGCATTATACTTATGAAATAGCCATTTGCGTTCCCTTACGTTATTCTTGAATTTTCTTTATCTGGGTTAAAATTGTTATACCTGCTTGGTTATTTTTTTCACATATGCCTCATTTATCTTTTCTTGTCTTTGTATAGTATTTTTAAATGTAACATTTAGTTGCATATGTAAAATATCAATTGGTTGTCCTTATAAAACATTAAAAAATTATATATATTCTAAAACTTTATTTCAGCAAACCTCCCATAATGTTATTCCCCTGCCTTTATATGCAACTATTTGGACATTTTAATGTATTATCTTTCAAGTCCTTTTATGTATGCATTTATTAGTAATTATGGCTTAAGAAGAAACATATAACATCTTTTTCAATATGTATTTTATAGTACATGACATAATTTTTTTACTTATTAGCCTGTAGCTTGATTGTATTTCAATATTTTTCTGTTAGTACATTTAAATATTCCTCATCTTTACAATGGATACATACATAAGCATTTATTTATTTATTTATTTATTTATTTATTTATTTATTTATTTATTTATTTATTTGAGACAGAGCCTCAAGCTGTCGCCCTGGGTAGAGTGCTGTGGCATTACAGCTCTCAGCAACCTCCAACTCCTGGGCTCAAGCAATTCTCCTGCCTCCACCTCCCAAGTAGCTGGGACTATAGGCACCTGCCACAATGCCCGGCTATTTTTGGGTTGCAGCCGTCATTTTTGTTTGGTGGGCCTGGGATGGATTCGAACCTGCCAGCTCAGGTGTATGTGGCTGGCGCCTTAGCCGCTCGAGCCACAGGTGCTGAGCCAGCATTTAATTTTTGCATAGACCATTATTTCACATTTGGTTACATTGATTTTTGTCAGGCTTTTTATCATGATGTAATTTAGTACAATAGCAAATCATACTTATTTCTTTATCATATGGACTTTTTGAATGACAGAGGACTATGATTTCTGGCTCTGGGCTCTACAGATTTTAGGGTATCATAGGAAGGAGAAGTCGATCTTATGACATAGATGAAAATTTAATTTCTATGATGACCAAGATGCACTACACACTTCACAGAGACAGAGATCTTAAGCAAAGGCATGTGCTGACAGGCGCTTCTAAACCCAAGCATCTGGTATCTAGCGTTCCAAGTGACCCTTATCTTTATGAGTTTAGATGTTGCTCACTGCAGGCAGACAGAAAACTTCTACCCCCTTCTGTGATTCACATCTGAGGCACTTACGGAAGAGATATGAAAACATCTCAAATATATCTCCATTTTCCCTCTCTTTGGGAATTAGTGTCATCAGATGCCATGTAGAAGTGAGAGTGGAACTAGGATTGAGTGATTCCTGAGATTTCATTCAGACTTAGCATATATTGTGAACATCTTTTAAGAGCATGCTGAGTTGGGATTGAAATATAGGCATGTTTCTGACAAGAAAGACAATATTGTCAGTCTTTCTATTGAAAAGTTCCCAAACCATTGTATAGAAATATTTTCCTTCTAATGCATGTATCTTAGGGAATTTCTGGTATGCATTTCCTGATTAGATTGAGGGGTTCGAGTTTCTGAGGTATAGAATAAAATCTGGCCTCTGAGAATGAATTTGCACTATCCAGTTACCATAGAAAAAACTGACATCAACTATAATAATATGATAGTCTTCTGGTTTCTATGACAACTGGATTATGCCATCTTACCCTGGGAGGAGAAACACGTAACTTGGATATTTAAAGGCAGAAAATGTGTCATATCTGCACTAGAATGAGATCATTTGGGTGTTTACCTTACTGTGGAAAAAAAATATATATATATATGAGGATGGGGAGAATAATTGAATATATGATTGCTGATTACTCCTGTTGTAGGGGGAGGCTGGCAGCCACTGCTGAGAGACTGAAGTGGCTGAGTCACCAGTTATTCCATCTCCTTCCTTTTCTCTGTGTCCTCAGATGACTCTTGTAGTGTGAGAGCTCTGTGATCTTGTGATTTCAGAAATTTGCAAACCTCTTTCAGGATGTACCCTTCTCCATAACATATTTTTGCAGTACCCCTGAAAGCTGTATCTTTATTTATAACGTATCTACATATATTAAGGAAATTGAGAAGGGTAAGTTATAAATGCACAAATTTTGAACAAAGGAATTCTAACATCTAATGAATATAATGTAAATACTAATACTTTTTCTCCTAAACTCCATGGATCATTTGCCAAGCTCCTAGTAATCTGAACAGCACTTTAGAAGTTTCTGGTCTAAAGGAAAACGTTTAACTTATTACATCACTAATTAAGTACACAAATGGGTCCCTATTACTAAGTGTAAAATACAAGCTCCTTAATAAGGTTCTGGTCTCAGTGATCGAATTTTGGTTGTGATTTTTGTTGACGTAACAGTAGTCATTAATTAGGTTTTTAAAGAAAGGCAGATTGCAGGTGGCACCTGTGGCTGAAGGAGTAGGGTGCCAGCCCCATATGCCGTGGGTGGTGGGTTCAAGCCCCACCCCAGCCAAAACTACAAAAAAAAAAAAAAAGGGCAGCACCTGTGGCTCAGTGAGTAGGGCGCTGGCCCCATATGCCGGAGGTGGTGGGTTCAATCCCAGCCCTGGCCAAAAACTGAAAAAAAAAAAAAAAAAAAAAAAAAAAAGGCAATTTAAGCATTTATTGTTGTTTCCTTATAGGAAATATGTTTTAGAAAGCAATTAATAAATGAGGTCTATCTGAATCTCTCTCAGCTTTCCATTTCTGACTGTGCCCTGTAACACTGGGGTTTTGTTTCTGCTAACCCTATTTCTGTCTTTCCACCTAGTCCACTGTTAGGCTGTGCTCATAGGGAGTGTGAAAGAGACATGCACATATACATGGAGGAAGAAATGTAAGTTGACCATATTTCCATTCCTGAGATGAACTCCACTTGATCATAGTACACTATTCTTGTTATATATTGCTGGTTTAATCAGCTATTATATTTTTAAGTAATGAGGAATATTGGACTGTAGTTTCCCTTTCATGGGATAACTTTTCTTTTTTGATTTCAGGGTAATGGCGGCCTCATTTAATGATTAGAGAATTTTCCTCTCCCTTTGTTTCCCTCTGTAGTAGTAATTTGTGTAAATATTATTGCTTTCTATTTTCACTTATGATGGAGTAATGAGGACAAAATTTGCTCTCTGTGTCAGTGTCCTATTGTTAATGTAACTAGTTATCAGAAACTTAGTAGCTTAAAACAGTGCACATTTTTCATCTTAAAGTTTTGAGAGTCCTAAATCTGAAGTGGGTTTCACTGGAGGAAAAAACCAGTGAAAGGTGTCAGGAGGGCCATGCTCTTCCCGAGGCTGTAGAAGAAATCAGTTTTTAGATTTTCTGGTTTAGCTTCTAGAGCTGCATATCTTGTATTGTTGGCTCACGGCCCCTTTCTCCATCTTAAGAGACAGCAGGATGGCATCTTCCAATCTCTCTCTACTTCTATTTTCACATCTACCTCTCTCTTACAAGGACATTTATAATTACACTGGGCCAATGCAGATAGTACAGGATAATCTCCCCACTCAACATCCTTAACTTAATCACAGCTGTAACGTCTCTGTTTTAGGTAATATATTCACAGATTCTGAGTATTTGTTTGTGGAGATTTGGGTGGGGATGTATCTATAATTCAGCCTACCATACCTCTCTGTAAAACAATCAAAATAATCATAAAACACTGGACAAAAAAGCAACGAAGAGCAATTCTAATTGAGAGACCTGAAATCCACAAAGTGAGTCCGAGTTTGTGCTTATAGAGAGTTTCCTGGTCATGGCGAAGGAAGAGGGAACTTAGGAGGAGCCTAGGGACTCCATGTGTAGAAAAGACAGAGCTAAACATCTGAGGTAATCGAGGTGGCTAGAGATTGTAAGACAGAATACTAAAGATATATCTTTATAGAAAGAAACCACTAGGTTTCTAGAGAGTCCCCTTGAGTATTAAGAATAGAAATCAGTGCATGCATATGAGGAATCTACCTTAGACTCATAAAAAAAATAGAAGTATTAGAGAATGCTTCTGAGTATTCATATAGGAAAGGGAATCACGCCTGTCCCCACCTGCCAGACTAGAACATTTCCGTCAATCTCAAAAGTTCTCTTTTGCCCTTACGCAGCCAACACTCTCTCTATCCACCTCAGGCAACAAATGGTATACTTTCTGTTACTATAGATTAGTTTACACTTTTAAAAATTTCATACAAATCGATTCATTATAGTATGTACTTTTGTGTTTTTTTACGCAGCATGTTTTTGAAATTAATTCATCACTAATTAATATTTTACTTCTTTTTATTGCTAGATTTATTACTGAACAGATAGCATGGATATTCCACAACATGTTTATTTCCTCACAATTAATGGACATTTTGGTCATTTTAAGATTTTTTTTGCAGTTTTTGGCAGGGGCCAGGTTTGAACCCATCACCTCCGGCATATGGGACTGGTGCCCTACTCCTTTGAACCACAGGCACCGCCCTCATTTCAAGATTTTAAATATTACAATTAAAGCTGCTGTGTACATTCATGTATAAGTCTTCGTATGACTTTCCTTTCCTCATGGGTATATAGCTAAGAGTGGAATTAGTGAGTCTTATGTTTATATTTTTCTAATGTAAACCTCAACTATGGAACCACTCTGCTATATTGCACCCCTGAGAAACAGTAGCAGGTACAGAATGAGTGTGGATATCTAATATTTGCTGCCATTTCTCTGAATTCACTACAGGTTTAACTTCAGTCTAGCCTATATCTTCTGAGTATTGGACAGGGTATGAGATATCTTCTTATTCCTATAGATTCCCTGACTACAGATCCCATACCTATACTTTTGCCTCATGATTTAGCTAAAGTTCATAGTTGGCAACAGACTACATTTCCTCACCCATTGATTTTGAGTTTGTCCATTTCATTGTATTGGTTGATGAGATGTTAGTGGTGGTGGCATTATCAGGGGCATGACAAATCGCTTTTGCATTTCAACTTCAATTTCTGTAAGTTGGCATCACCAGAATATGTCAAGACTAATCTAATGGAGTATAATAGGCAAGTAAACCACAGTCAAATCACCCCAGGCATTTATAAAAAGGCCTCTTCAGATCAGCCAACAGCCAAACAAAACACTACATTTAAGTGATTCTAGACACAATAAGGAAAAATTCCCAAATGAATCCAGGCTAAAATATTCACTTGAAGACTCATGCTACTGGTGTATGTCAGTGATGTCTGCTGGCATTTTTATGCACTGTTATTGTGGCAATAAATAACTGGTATGTAATGCAAACCTCAATTGATGCACTGTCAAAAAGGATGCTAGGAATTAGGTCATTTAGGATGATATGAGTCTAAGATTAAGAAAATGAATTTTAAACAAGGGTGAAGAGGGCCTCCCAACCACATTACCACATTGTATACTCAGATTAATACAGTTAGAGAACAGAAATGCAGTATGAAGCAGCTTATTCAGGGACAATAAGGGTAATAAGTCACTCTCTGTGGTCTAACTAGGTAACTCTAAAGCAAGGTGAAACTAATCCAGTTCTCATGTGATCCATGGAAAAAAGTCCAGAAAGCAATAGAATTATTCTCGTTATAACTATGAAGTAAGATTTCCATCCTTTTTATCATAGGGAATGGTAAGAGTCATATCTCAGGATCTAAGTCTCTAGCTTTTATAGTTTGTCATGGAGAAAATAAAATGGAGTGATTTACTATTTGAGCTTCCTGTTCAGACAGAAATTCAGAAAGACATGTAGTTTCGAGTTGAAGTCCTACTTACTTACTGTAGGAATCTAAGAATGTTTCTAAACCCTCCATGTCATAGTTTCCCTGTGTGTAAATTAGGAAGAGTAAGTAGTAAAGCATATACAGTCAACTAATTTTTGACTGGGGCACCAAGAATACACAATGGAGAAAGGACAGTCTTCAATAGATAGTGGTGGGAAAACTGGATAGCCACATGCAAAAGCATGAAATTAGAACCTTATGAAAAAAATTGCACCATATGAAAACATAGGCTCAAAACAGATAAAAATGTAAACATAAGACCTAAAATCATGAAATTCTTTAGATAAAAACATAGGGGAAAGCTCTTACAAATTGACTTTGGCAAAAATATTTATTTATTTATTTATTTTTTGAGACAGAGTCTTACTGTTGCCCTGGGTAGAGTTCCATGGCATCGAAGCTTACAGCAACTTCAAACTCCTGGGCTTAAGCAATTCTCTTGCCTCAGCCTCCCGAGTAGCTGGGACTACAGGTGCCCTCCATAAGGCCCGGCTATTTTTTTTAGAGATGAGGTCTCACTCTGGCTCAGGTTGGTCTCGAACCTGTGAGCTCAGGCAATCCACCTGCCTCAGCCTCCCAAGTGCTGGGATTACAGGCGTGAGCCACCGTGCCTGGCCTAATAATTCTTTTTAAATATCATATCCAAAACTCAGGTAACTAAAGCAAAATACACAAGTAGGACTACATCAAACTAAAAAGCTGCACAGAAAGGGAAACAATCAACAAACTACAGAATGGGAGCAAATGTTTTCAAACTATGTATTTGAAATACATATACAAGAAACTCACAGAACTAAATAGCAAAAACCCAAATAACCCAATTAAAAAATGGGTAAAGGGGTTGGGTGCAATGGCTCATGCCTATGTAATCCTAGCACTCTGGGAGGCCAAGGCAGGTGGATTGCTTGAGCTCAGGAGTTTGAGACCAGCCAGAGCAAGAGCGAGACTCCACTTCTACTAAAAATAGAAAAAAACTAGCCAGGCATTGTGGTGGGCACCTATAGTCCCAACTATTCAGGAGGGAGGTTGAGGTAAGAGGATCACTTGAGCTCAAGAATTTGAGGTTGCTGTGAGCTATAACACTGGCTCCATCTTGTACATGGTTTAAAACTTTTCAGCCCCCACTGTCCCTCCCCTCACATATTATTACAGGTCCCTGAGCACATACACTCTGCAGAAACAGAAAGTTAAGTTTAGAGTTGCAAGACTACAAAATGGAGTTAGTCAGGCTCTACATTCCCTACTGGTCTTTTCTCAGAGTCAAAACCTTGACTCTTTTTCTTGGGATACAGAAATTCTTGGGATTCCCAAATTCTTGGGAATTTATGACCGTAAGTTTAACTGCAGCTATTTGGGTTTTTACAAAATTGACTATCCAGTTGAGAATTCAGGGTCCTATAAACAAATTTAAAAGAAGAAGGATTCATGGACCAGTGAAGCTAGTTACTAAGGTTGTAAGCCAGGGGTTCCAGTCAATTAAGTTCTGATACCAGGATTGAGAATCTTCCCTTTGTTTATTTTGTCCAAATTGTCTCAGAATTTCTGCAAAGTGTTTTTAATGACCCCTGATTTATTAGCATAGAAGCAGCATGGTTCTCCCAGTGTGGTGCACAGTTCTCTTTGGTTGAGGAAGAGGAGGTCTAAGCCTCGCTGGTTTTGGAGTATTACTTCAGCCAGGGAATCTGCTTGGCTATGGAGTAGATCTTAGCCAGCTGGAGACCCTCTAAATCCACATCAACCTGTTGCGACATTTCGGCTAAGTCTTGACTTCCTTTGACTAAGGCAGCAGTGCCTGCCACGGCACCTCTCGCTGCCATGAGTCCGAGCAGAATTTGGGATCAAGATGGATGCTTGCTTTTGGCAGTTCAAGAGTGGAGAGTAAGCTTCCTCCTTCGGCACCTGAGTACACATAGACTTGTGGTAACACATGTACTATATAGCACACGCACCTGCTGGCTCTATTAGCTGTGTTGGGATACATTTTGTTAAACCTATGGTATAAGCTCGCCAGGTTCCATTTGGAGCAAAATAAGTGGCAGAGGAAACTATATTTTGAGGGTTTTTTTGTAGAGACAGTCTCACTTTATCGTCCTGGGTAGAGTGCCGTGGCGTCACACTGCTCACAGCAACCTCCAGCTCTTGGGCTTAAGCGATCCTCTTGCCTCAGCCTCCCTAGGAGCTGGGACTACAGGCGCCCGCCACAGCGCCCGGCTATATATTTTTTTTTTGTT
>CAUYON010192521.1:0-61768 GCA_963573935.1 Arctocebus calabarensis
CACGGCAGTCAATTAAGGGCACCACGTCTCACCTGTATTCTATCAAGGTGCTCGTTATAAAAGAGTCAACAATGCTGTAAGAGGCCAGAAAACAATTCCCTTCCAAAGAAAGATGGTGACTTTACCTCTTTCATATTTGCACGGATGGAGCTGGAACACATTCTCCTTAGCAAAGTATCTCAAGAATGGAAGAAAAAGTATCCAATGTATACAGCCCTAATATGAAGCAAATTTATATCTTTCATGTGAAGGTTACAACCCTTCTTACAGGATTTTAACCAAATATCTACAGCTCAGCATTTAGGAAACCAAAGGACGGCCGTCACCAACCTCCCATCCAAAATTTGGAGGAAAAGTTATCTCCAGATATTAGGTCCTTTTTGTTAGTCAACTCTCCTATTTTCAAGCGGAAAGTATAAAGTTGAGACAATCTTGTTTTCAGGAGAACCAGTTCATATGCCTTCTTCTGAAAGCTAGGAAGGACTTTGACCCCCTCCAGTGAGTGTGACCCCAGGCAGAGCCCCAGGAGCAGAGAGCAGGTGCAGCTGTGACAAGACCTGGCTTAGTCCAGCACTGGGTGGTCCTGTACATGGTCCTCTTCATGGTCCTCTTCTCCAGTAAGTATCTACAGCTCACGCAGGGGACACCTGGACCATTGAGTGTCTGCCTGTCACAGAACAGCTGGAAATGGCCACCCGCCAGCCACACAACACAGGAAGAAATGCAGCCTTGCCTCGAGACTGGCCCTCTCACGGGGAACTGTGAGTCTGCACAAGTGCCAGAGCTTGTAGCAAGCCGTCTCTGGGTATTAAGTGCTGACCTATCACATCACAGGAAAAGAATTTGATAACTGAATCACACACATAAGACACTGAATGAGTTCTTGTTGCTGACAGCTCTGATAAAACCTTCCTCAACTCCATATTGCCTGGAACCAAACCCACATAGGCAAGCCCCGATACCAGCCCCATCTGTGCTTGCCTCTTTAGTGCCTGCAGAGGGCTCTGGGAGTGGTCAATGCACCGAGTGCCCCAGGGGCAACACAGAGGCTGAGCTTGCAATGCCCCCGCTGCGACCCCAAGGGCTGCACATCCACCCTAAGGCCTCTGTGCCCACCCTTCTGGGCTCTGGAGGCTTCTTCCCTCCCTTGGAACATACCTGCCCTTCCTCCTCGCCAAGTCCCAGCTGGCCAGCCAGGACCTCTCTCTCTTAAAGTCCTCCGGAGCCCCGCCTCTACCAGCCCCATAATGCATCTGTGGTCCCTCTACCGTTATTCAGCACATTTTGTCTCGTCTCAGCCACAGTTGAGGCTGCAGCCAACACGTGACCGCTGTTCTTGGGACAGGGCCTTCCTCTTCACTCTGCCCCCGGCCCTCCTCTCAGCAGGTCTCAGGGTGCGTGTGGAACAGACGGGACCCCAGGTGTCCAGGCTGTGAGCAGTTCCCAGCTGGCACATGGGCTGCTGCTGCAATCACAGTGGCTGGGCCCCCCTCTGAATGCCCAACCAAGGAGCCCGGGCCCGCCTTTGAGCCTTAAAGCCTTCTTGAGGCTTCCAGAGAAACCCAGATAGCCAGTTTCTGCTTTTAGTTTGTTTCCTGAAGAACAGAACTTCCAGATGATCTGGAGTCGGGAAGGGGGCCCTCCCCACCCCCAGGTTCTGCTTTCAGCCTTCTGCTGGCCAGGACCTTAGATACCATGGTGACAGTCACAGACACAGAGACAGGAGATCGGCTGCCACACGGCTGCTGCTCTGTGCTCCCTGCAAAGCAGAAGGACAAAGTGTTTCCCACGGATTTGCCCTCTGCCCTCCCAGATGGACCTGAAGACAGGGAAGGAGGAGCCAGGACCGGAATGTGACACCAGCCCAAATGTCCGGCTCCCAGAGCACAGGCTGGGGGCTCAGAGCGGCTGCTGCTGCTAATGAATTCTTACTTGAAAAGCCTCCCTTGGGAGCCAACAGGGCAGCTGGAGCCCCAGAGCACAGGGTGGCAGGTTCCCAGGAAGGTGGGTGCTTGATAGAAAGCAAGGAATCACTGTCGTGTGCGCTTAACAGTGCTCTGGGACTGCAGGTGGCATCTCCACAAGCATTGAGTGACTTCCATCCTCACAGACCAGCCTCGGAGGAGACACAACCACCTGTCACAAGCACAGGTGAGTCTCTCCTCCCGAATCACTGCCCGAGCCTCCAGGCCCGTCCTCTGCAGACAGCACCACCAGCACGCAAAGGTGAGCAAAGACCCCAAGCAGATCTGCGGCAAAGAACAGGACCCGGCTCCGCTCACATGACCCACTTTCACGCGTGCTTTTCCTGCACTCTGCTGTGAAATTGTACCACCAAGATACAACGCTGAAGGAAGAACGCCACCGTCACTGTCACTTGTCAGCAGCACTACTGATTCACCAGACTGTTGGTCTGGTTGCTTTGAGAGCCGATTGCTTTCGAAGGAGCATCTTGGCCCCTCGTAGGAAACCCACATGGTACTTGGTACTGCTTCTTACCCCGGAGTCAGATGGGAGGAGGAAGGAGGCAGGGGCTTGTCCCAGGGGAACTTCAGCAGTGGTAGGGACCAGCTCTGTACATGTCTGGCCACAGCTGAAGCCTGGAAGTTTCACTACGGACCAATCACAAGTTTGGGCGCACTGGATGAGTGGTCTGCTTGAGCCCCAGGTACAAGGGCAGTTGCCACAAGCTGCGCTGGTGGCTCTAAGGTTGGGGAGCGCTCAGCAGACCCCCACGACCCCGCCCAGGCAGGCCCTTCTGTGCTTCAGAGGCACTGCTCAGTGGAGCTCAGTTCCCAGGGTGTTGATTCAGAAGGAAAGGACGGAGCAAAAGAAACAAAACCTGTGTTCTTAAACGGCTCTTCATTTAAAACTTTTAGAACAAATAATTCCAGTACTATAGTTGAAATAATCCATGCACAATAAATGCAGTAATTTGGGGAAAATGGACTGAGGTTTTATAAGGTTACGGGCACCCAGGAGGCTGGGCCAGCACGCCGTTTGTAGGAGGCATTTTGTTGTACATCCAAACCTGATTATCACATTTATCAACACAATCGAATCCTGTACTAGGACACAGCCCACTTTTACCTTCTTTTTAAAAACCCATGAATAGAAATACAAATCTGGTCAATTATCACCCACGGAGCAACTCCAGCTTTATACATTGGTAATGCTTACAATCACCGAGCAACATGACAGATAGCAATGATAGATTAAACAGTTCAACTACAGGCAGCATATTATAATGGCCTTTCACTCAATCTTTACATCAATATTCACTCCTCTGTGTTTCCTTGCAAATTAGCCAGAGGAAGTAATGGGAAGACGTAAGCACCCCACTCGGGAGCGTCCTGGGGGTCCCATGCATGCCCCACACAGTCACGGCCACACCTGTGACCCTACTCTAGCCCTGGTGTTCTCATGCCAGTGTTGACTATAATGGAATGATGGATGTACTTCAAGTGCAAAGACGGGAGTTTGAGTTTGGTGTATTCGGGAACAATCTCTTTGAGCCTCGGTTTCTCCGTCTCTAGAGTGGGGCCTGCTCTATCTCAGAGTCGTGAAAATGAGACTCTTGGGCAAGTTACTATGTGAGTTAGAGTGACTGCTCATGGATGGAGCCAGGAATACAGTCACAAGTCCAGCTGGTCAACCACTGCATCCCCCAGGAATCACTTCTGCTCTAGGCTTTTGACCAGTGATTACATGACAACATAACATAGACAGAGACTAAAAACTGAAAGCGGATGCTGGGAGCCCAAGGTCTTTCCAGACTGTAAACAAGGCGTCTATTTGCTTCACCTCTCGGAAAAAGATGAACCTTAAATAAAAAACTGATGTCTGGTTTCCTGGAAGATTGTGTGACCTCTGGAATTATAGATAAAACTGGTCAATTTGGTAAATTCTGGAAGCCAGCAGCCTGGTTCATCTTAATAACTGCACAACTGACGCATTTATCCCATTATGTCTAAAGCCAACAGCAGGGCCTGTCTAGGACACTGTGGGTCATAGCAAAAGGGTGCAGATTGCATTTCCCAGCCTTGGGGAGGTGGGAAAGAAGCTGAATAGTTAGGAAAGAGTGTGGAAGAGAAACAAGCTGGTCAGCGGGAGGAAGAGATGGCGGGGAGATGTTGGTCTTTGAAGTTTGCAAATGCCCTCACCTGGAAGGTAGTTACCAGGCGCCTTCTCTGTCTGTGGGGGAGCCAGCAAGGGGGTGAACATGCCCGCACCTGCCCTGCTCTGAGGGCCCTGGCACACGCGACCTGTCCACGCTGGGCCCGCACATGTGTTTTTTGGAACAAAGTGACTGTTAGGGGAACAGAATATTCTCCTGTCATGGAAAAGCTTAAAATTGAAATGGGATAAGAACAGTGTTGTGTTAAGAAGAATAAATTCTCCTCTACCTGGGGTAATTTAAGTGATACGGTCTCTGCACACAGAGAAAGATGATGCAGGACTCCTAAGGTCCCTCCAACCCCAGATTCTATCGCACTTTTATATATTTTCCATACCAAAAGTAATAATCTATGTCTGAGACAACTCTTAGGATATCTGAGAACAAAATCTGAGCAAAATAACCTGAGAATCTTCTCTGCCCTGTGTTCTCCTTTTTGTTATAAGGGATGAATCACGAACACCTGGGAAGCTCTGCGCTGGCAAGGCGAGATATGGTGTCCATGCCGGCCGTCCTCCCAGCAGCCAGCACCAGCTTTCCCAAAAATGACATTTTGTAACTCATGATAAAATATTCCCATTTCTAAACATACAACTCAATGGCATTAAGTACATTCAGGCCATTGTGCTGCCATCATTACCACCCATTTCCAGAACTTTCCTACCTTCCCAAACTAAACCTCTCCTTGTCCCCTCCCCTGCCTCTGGTACCCACTGCCCACTCTCAGCCTCTCTGACTTTGACTGCTCTGGGGCCTCAGATGAGTCTCTGTCTTTTGAACGGCTTCTTTCTTTCACTTGGCACAGCATCCTCCGTGTTCATCTGTGTCTGAGACGTAATCTCACTCCCTCTCTGGGCCAAACAACATTCCATCCTTGGATGTTCCACTCTCTGTTTCCGCCTCATCTGTTGACGGCCTTTGGGCTGTCTCTGCTGCTGACGGTTGTGAACAAGGCTCTAGGAACAAACACCCGGGTCTGTGCTTTCAATTCTTTGGGGCACATACTCAGTAGCAGAACTTCTGGACCTCACAGGAAATACATCTGAGTTTCTGAGGAGCCGCCCCCCTGTGTTCTGTTTTAGACCCCGGCTACAGTGCACGAAGGCTCTGATCTCTCTACAACCTCATCAATGTTGTCACCTTCTTTTCCTGCTTTGTTTCATTTTGTAGTAGTGTCCTGATGAGTGTGAAGTGGCATCTCATTGAGGCTTTATTAGTATGACTGGTGGTGTGGAGCCACTTTTCATGTGCTTATGGATTGGCCACTGTATATCTTTGGAGAAATGTCTACTCAAGTCCTTTGCCCATCTTTTAATTGGACTTCTGGCTGAGTTATCGTCTGTATAACTACCCCTTATCAGATGTATGACATGCAAATATTTTCTCCTGTCCCCATGGGCTGCCTCTGGACTCTGTTCTTTGTGTCCCTTGATGTACATGATCACTTCAAACTTGTGTAGAACTTTGATGCACAAATTTAATTCTGATGAAGTCAAATTTAATCTGTGTTGTTGTTGTTGCCTGTGAAGAATGGTATTTTCAGAGTGGGTTGTGACTGGTTCTCTCCTGTGGGATTCACTGAGGGGCCCTGGAGTGCTAGTTAAGGACGAGGAGATGCAGGGGACATGGACATCTTCCTTGTCCTGAACACACTGTGAACCACACTACAGGGGTCCAGACCCCACTGCCTCTGAGAGGCAGCACCCTGAGGACCCTGCTTGTTGGGTAGGCCAGGAACAGGCAGGGTAGAGAGCAGAGTGTGCACCCACAGAGCAGCCACCACCTGCACAGCCTCAAGGGACTCACAGCGCCATGTGCGGCACCTGGTACCATGGTTGGGGGGAGCAACATCCCTGTCTGAGCCGGATTTCCATCCCGTACCATGGAGGGAGCATGGGTGCCTTACTCACAGGGTGCAGCAAGACCCAAATAATTCATCTCTGTGCCTGCATCTGACAAAACTAAGCTACAAGTTCTGCTGGTAAGGGACAAATTACCAGGACCAGGGGAGAGGAGCCCAGAGCAGCCCTGCCAGCAGGTGCACTGCATCCAGGGCCGTGTTCATCTCCAAGCACAGCTCCAACAGTGGGACGCCAAGTACTCCTGGTGCTCAGTTCACCTTCACCAGCTTGCTTCCTGGAACTGAATGCAAACCAGTCCTGGGGAAATGCCACATCACCGAGAGCAGCACGTGTTCACCCTGACCCTGTGCTGTGCAGGTGACACAGCAATAAGGAAGCAATGATGAGATAGGAGCAGATTGCCCACCACTGGGCTGTCCCACTAGACAGCCCACTGCACACACCCAGGGGCACAGAGGGAAGGGTGTGAGAGCACAGAAATACACATTTCAGCATCAGCCCAGGCCTGGGGGGGAGGGCCCGTGTACTTGGTGGTGAGGAGAGTGTCTGGCCCTGTATCCTTAGATAGGAAGACATCCAATTATACCATTACTTTCTTTCCTTCCCAGCAACCACATCAGATGAAAATAAAAGCACACTACATGTGAAACTCCATTGTACACACAGGCCTGACAAGGATGGCGGCAGTAAAGTGAAGGCGTAGCCTCCCACAGCCCTGTGGGGCTGGTCTCAGCATACGGACAGTGGGCACGAAGGCACTTCTGAGCACCGCCCAGCACACGGGCAGATTAGCAGAGCACGGCTGGGACCATCTCAGGACAGGACATGCTCTGCCTCCCCCAGATTATCAAAACGTAAAGCCCACTTGTACTAACGGCAGCCTTCTCACAGCAGGGATGATATGCTGGTGCCTGCACGGCCCAGCTGAACCTCCAGACTTTCCGGCCCTCTGGTTGACCCCTCCTCTGCCTCCTGCACCACCCCCCTGGGTCTTGGCGCAGGCAGCCCCCCGCTGACCGCAAGCTCTTTAGAAGAGAACACTCTGGAATCTCCCTCTCTCACCTGCCTCCTGGCCCAGTGCCTTATGCCGTGTGAGTGCTCAGTGGTGCTGCTGAATGAATAAATGAGTGGTTGGATTGTGCTCATACGTGTAATTCTCTTTTCATTGTGTTTTCAGAGGATGATTTCATGCCCATAGTTCTGAAATCAAGTAAATTACAAGTTCCTTTGAAATAAAATTAAAGAAAATATTAAGGGTCAGTGGATGGACATGAGTCTTCTCTAGACTATTCTATCAAGTAGGGGATTGGAATAGCATAACCTGTTTATTTTCTCATTTTAGTGAATATGAGTGTTAATGAAAGACATGACTCTGGCTCTCCTGGTTGCTAGGAACCTCGAAATGGCAGGTGAGAAGCAGAGCATAGAACCCTGCAGATAGCTCTGCCAGGGCGTGGCGGCCGCAGAACTTCATGGTGGATCCACAAACATCAGTCAGGTGCTGCCAGGCCCACGTCAGACCCTCCACAAAGGCGTGCCAAGACTGTCCCCAAGGCTTGATGGGGACATGAGAGTTTGCACCAGAACACGCAGGACACGAGAAAGATTTCCCCAGGAGTGGGTGTGCAGAGGTACCTAGCAGGCTGACTCACCAGGACAGGGCCGTCCCTTCCCTGAGGGGGTCTCAGGCAGGCAGTCCTAGTCTCTGACAAACTCAGGCCTCCTGGCAAGGTGTCACATCTTGCCCTGGCCCTGGCTGTGTGGTATGGGAGGACTGTGGAGGGAGGAGGGACATGAAGCCACCCCCACACTGCAGGACACAGGGAACCACCTGGGAGCTGAGTGGAGGTCACCAGCCCATAGCAATTGTCATCTGCTTATGAAGGTAATCGGACAGGGACTGGGACCCCCTGCTCAGGGCTACACCCCTTCTCCCTTCCTTCTTCTCTCTTGCCATCGCAGGAGTTCACAGACTCCTTAACTGATATACGTGGAGTTTCTGCTCTGGACCCTGTCTAGGCTGATGGGCTGGGCCCCACACTGTGGAACTGCAGGAAAATACCTGAGGGAAGGTCAGGGAGGAACACTGCATGACACTGACTTAGAACTTAGAACTACGGCCAGACCCTTTTTAAAAAAGAAGGAAATTAAGAGGATTAAAAAGCTCTAGAAAATGGTAGAATGTGGTTTTGCAAATTTTATTCAGCTCCTCCAGCCCCTCATGTTTAAAGTCTGATCCTAGGAACAGCAGTACCTGGGAACGTGGGAGACACGCAGAGTCCCAGGACAGCCCACACCCCCAGTCTATGTGCACGTGCTCCCAGGACACCCACACCCCCAGTCTATCTGCACATGCAGAGTCCCAGGACACCCCACACCCCCAGTCTATCTGCACGTGCTCCCAGGACACCCCACACCCCCAGTCTATCTGCACATGCTCCCAGGACACCCCACACCCCCAGTCTATGTGCACGTGCAGAGACCCTGAGGTGCATCCAGCACACATCAGAGGTGGAGAAGCACTGTTCTAGGACACATGAGGTTAAATATACTCCTCAGACAGTGCCAGTAAAAACAGAGGATGGCCTTGCTCCTGACCAGACGTGCACATAGGCACAATTTGAAAACAAGCACACATTGACATTTGAACCATCAAGATGCTTAAAACACTGTGGGTTGGAGCAGCGAGACAGAGTAAATTTTGGAGTGTCATTGTCTGACCATGAATTCATTTAGCAGAGCATATTTCTTTCAGAGACAACGGTTGGTTCAAGCGGTTCCGATGAACCTATTTCTGGGGGCAATAATGAAATTAAAGCAGTTGGCTCTTCAGAGAGAGCTGGGAGAACCACATGCCAAAACACGGTGCTTTTTCAATAGTGACAGAGTTCAATGCCAAATAACAACTGCATGGAAAGAAAACATGGTAATGGGATGTTGGGAAATCTGAAAATTAAAATATATATGCACAGACACATCCACTCCAAATTGAGAAAACCACATGAGATTGATTTTATTTCTGTTTCTAGAAAACACAACAATTCCAGGTACCAATTTGCAGTCCCTTTGCCAGCCTTAAATAAACGCCACAAGCCAGAGAGATCAAGAACATTTCTCATCTTGCTGGAGTCGCTTTTGTGGCACAAGGCTGGGAAAAGTGACAGAGGCTGCTGTCACTTCTGCTTCATGGGTGGTTAAAGAGAACTGTGTTCACAGGTTCAGGGTACGTGGGAGAGGACGGCATGCTTACCCCTGAGCAGACTGGTGGGCTGACCACAAGCAACAGGTTCTCAAAGGATTTGGTCGCTGGCTCCCAGCCGTGCCACACACAGGAACTCCTGGGGAGCATCACAGATTCCTGAGGCTTGCTGAGTGCCTGGTGAAACTCATCTGGTTGCTTCTAACATTCCACCAGAGTTGAGACCCAAAGGCCACAGTCCTCCCCAACTTCAGTGTGCAAAAGACCCAGCTGGGGTATTAGCATGAGCATTCTGGAGCCTCTGGCCCCTGCCTCAGTTGTGTAGAGTGGGAAAGAGTGTTGCTTCCGTCATGCTAATTTCAGATTTGCCACTTTGCTCAGCCTCCTGGGGAGCTGGGCTCCCAGAACAAACAGCTGGCCCAGCATTTAAGGAGACGTGGTTCTGGCAGAGAGAGGGGAGAGAGAACTTACACCCACCTCAGACAGAACTAAGCCCCTAGAGCAAGATGGCTCAGCCAGAAGAGTCAAGGTGCAGATGGAGCCAGAAAGGAGCCAGAAAGGAGCCAGCTCCCCTCCTAGCTCCTCCCACGCCTCTGTGCCATGTGAGGCCTGTGGGGCACAGTGGGCCACCCCGGCTCCAGGAACTACAAACCCCTATGTCTTCTGCAGATTGCTATGCACCTCACACCAGGGTGGCGGAAGAGAAGTGGGCCTGTCCAGGCCTGGGCTGTCCACCACATTCATCACTGGCCCCCACAACTCATGGCTTCAAGAAAAGAACCATGAAATGCGCAACATGGAGAGGCAAGGAGACCCCACACTCCCAAGGGAGCCACCACCAGAACATGAAATACACAGCACGGAGAGGCAAGGAGACCACACACTCCCAAGAGAGCCACCACCAGAACTCAACGCACATGTGAGACAGTTGTTGGAACTATCTGTCGGGGAAATTTAAAATAACTATAATTAGTATGTTAAAGGCTTTAACAGGAAAAGTGGGTCACAGGCACTATCAAATAGGGCTTTCAGCAGAGAGAGAGAAAGTACGAAAAAAATCAGATGGAAATGCTGGAAATAAAACCACAGTGGCAGAGACGGAGGATGCGCTTGAAAGACTCATTGGTGGACTTGGCACAGACCCAAAGGAGTCCCTGAACCTGCCCTGAGGCCAGTGGAAGGACCCGCGTTGGGGACAGAGAGGGAACTAGCAGGAGGAGCATAACCGAGCACCCAAGAGCCAGGGCGTCTCCAGCACCAAACACGCCCGGCTGGAGCTGCCAGAGACACAGCAGAATGTGAAGGCCAAGAATTCTTAACAGTCGGGGTCAGACATCAAACCACAGATCCAGTAAGCTCGGAGCGCCCCATGTGAGACGACACACACACAAAACCCCACCAGGAACATCATGTCACACTGCTGAATCAAAAGACACAGAGAGGACCTGAGAGCACCAGGAGGAAGAGGATGCCCTGCCCTGCTGGGGGGGCGGGAGGGGGAGAGCCCCAAAGACCGTGGGGCGACCCCAGGGAACAGCAGCCAAAGACACACGGTGGATCCAGCATTCTACACTCAGAGAGGATACGTCTCAGAAGGGAAGGAGAAACCAACCAAAGAAACCTGGGGGGATTCAGTGTCAACAGGTGAACTCCACACCCACAAAAATGTCAAAGGACGTTTCTCAGGCAGAATAAATGCATCAGAGTAAAACTTGGATGTACAAAAAGAAATGAAGAGCATTGGAAACAGAGTAAATGAAGGAAACTTCAAGTCATTTTTTACTTTATCTAAAAGATAAAGTATAAGTCAGGGCACAGAAAACTATTTCCTGCTGGTTGGATCTGGCCCACCTGTCTGGGGTGTGAAGTTTTGCTGGAAAACAGCCACACCCACCACTTTCCTGTTCTCCATGTGGTTTCCATGCTACACGTGAAAAGGCCTGTCACACCTAAAATATTCCGTATCCTGCCCGTTAGTACAAATTCCTGCTGATCCTTGGTCTAAAGGGAAGAACAACAGTGAAGTGTTGTGTGTTTGTAGTTTCTGTAAACACAAGTTATGAGAAAATAGTGCTCAGGAGGGAGAGAGGGGCTGGCCATGTATGTTACACGGGCCTTCCCCTCCACAGAAACGGACATATGATCATTAAAGGTAGACAGAAATGTTTCTCAAACCCTAGGATATTGCTAAAATAATTTTTAAAAGTTTTAAGTAATGAGTCAATAAAGGAGGTTAAATAAATTCATTTTAAAAAGTCCAATTAGCAAGGAGAATGCAGAACTGAGGAAAAAGGAAATAAATTCAGATAGAAAAAGTAGAAAATAGCTGATTGAAACTAGCAATATATACAAAGAGTAATACTGCACAAGCAGTTAGGCTCATTCCAGGAATTCAAGGCTAATTCAAATCAGAAAATCATCCATATAATTTACCACATTAACAGACTAAAAAAGAAAAGCAGCATAATCATCTCAATAGACCCAGAAAAACCAATGAACAAGATGTAACATTCATTATGGAGCCTCTCAGCAAAGAAACAGAAGACGTGAATCTCCTTAACCTTAGCCACAGGCATCTTCAAAACCGACACCTGACTTCCACTGGATACCGAGGCCTTGAAGTCCTGCCCTTCACACTGGGTGCCAAGGACACCCACTCTCACTGCTCCTACTCAATGTCATGCTGGAAGTTCTTCATGGGGTAATAGGGCAAGAAAAAGAAATAAAAAGTATACACATTGGGGGGAAAATGCAGTTATTTCTGTCTGTAGATGACATAAAAAAATCTGCAAAAAAGGTTCTAAGAAGTGAGTTGAACAAAGTCAGAGGATACAAAACAACAGGCAAAAGTCAACTATCTTCCTACCTACCAGCTGGGGAGACCAGTTCCTGGCCAAAACCTCTACCTCCTGTGTGACTGTCAGGGCCATGTGCCAGCAAGGACAGAGGCTGCTCCCAGCAGACCCGGCAGAGCTACCCTCCACGTGGTCAATTTCCTGACAGCCAGCACCACCGTATGTCTGAGGGGAATTGTGTGTAGGGTCTCAGCTCCCTGGCCAGCCACCCTCATGAATATCTTCCCGCAGAGAAGAGGGGCCCTTGAAGACACTTTCCTGCTCTTACTCAGGCCCCAACTCCTGAAAGCAACAGAAGCATTTTCCTTGGAGATCCCTGGGCAGTGAGAGGGCCTCTCCTCTGGCCTCTGGCTCATGCTCCGGTAGACTCTATAACAGCCCGACTCACATCTCGCCTTTGCAACTCAGTTGTTGCCTTAGGTGGCTATTCCAACACCTGACATGTTAGTCTCTCAAGCTCCCCATCAGACCACTATTCAAATTTGAAGGGAAAAAGCTACTTAAACTAACACACACAAAGATGTATGTAAGTATAAATCTAACAAAATCTATTAAGGGTCTATACATTATAAATAAAACACTAGTGAAATAAACTAAAGAGACTTTTGGACAGACATACCATGTTCATGGAGAAGATTTATCATTGCCAGTTCTCCCTGAGCTGGTCTATAAATTAAACACAATCTCTGCAGGATGTTTTGTAGATATGGACAAATGTGCACAAAAAGGCAAAGCAAGTAGAAAAGCCACGGCTGTTCTGACAAAGGCCTAACATCACACAGTGTCGAGACTTGCCACCATGGTAGAGTAATCAAGGCGGTAGTATTGTTGAAGACGGACACACAGGTGGACTACAGAAAGGGATCCACAAAAATACAGTCAACTGACTTGTACAAAGTGGTCACATTAATGGAGAAAGGATGCTGTTTTTTTCTAATGTTGATTGAAATATTGGACTTTTCTATGCAAATAAATAGTAAATGTTGACATATACTCTACGCTTTATCTAAAAATTTACCTCAAAGAAAATTTTATGCCTGCATTTAAAATGTACATTAAAATATAATAATAAAATGTACATTAGCTGGGAGTTGTGGCAGGTGCCTATAGTCCCACCTACTCAAGAGGCTGAGGCAAGAGGATCAGTTGAGCCCAGGACTTTGAGGCTATTGCAAGTTAGGTTGAGATCATGGCACTCTAGCTTGGTCAACAGAGTGAGACTATCTCAAACAAATAAAATAAAAATATAAAACAATAAAGCTTCTAAAATAAAACCTGTTTGACCTAGAGTTTGGTGATGGGTTTTTAGGTATGACACCAGAAGTATGAACCATACAAAAGAAATTGATAAATTGTGTTTCATCACATTCAATTGATAAATTGTGATAACTGTGTTTCATCAAGAAAAAAACTTAATCTTCCATGAGAAACACTTTGTTAAGAGAAAGAAAATACAAGGCACAGACCTGGTAGGAAATCTTTGTCACAAGTTAGGCAACTGAGTAGTTAAGAATCCCACTACTCATGAGGAATGTAACAGGACGCAGACACGTAAGTGGAAAGGAAAGGCAGAAATATTCACGGGTATTTTTTGAACACACAACACACTCGGTGTTTTTGAAAACACACACACTCTGCACGTCTGAATCTGTGCTCAGTAGCTGAGTGCCATGGACACGGCCAAGTTGAGGCCACTTTCTCCCATGCTTCTTCCCACACCTCCTGTCAGACCCAGACGCCCTCTGGGAAGACAGGGCTGGGGTGTGGCCCCTCTAGCAGCTGCACTTGCGAGCCCGATCCTCCTGCCTCTGCTACAGTTCTCCCTGAGAGGAAGTGCTGCAATTTCTAGAAGAGATCCCCACTCCAGAGTGACCCTGGGGGCCCCATGTGGACAGAGGCACCTGGCTACAGTTTCTGGGAAATTAGCCAGGACGCCGTGGCCTCCACTGAAAGGCAGTGGCCCTCTGCTTATCTGTTGCTGGGACTGACCTAGGAACCCACTTTTGCCGTTAATATCCTCATGTTGGGAAGGCGTTAGCCAGTCAGTTCCCGATGTCCTGAGGATGTAGTTTTGCGGCAATAAGGAATCCTTGCTAACACCTTCCCAACATGAGGACAGTAACAGCACCTGCATATTGAACCCTTATTCAGTAGGCAGCTTCCTCAAAGAAATGGCATCATTTTAAGAGAAGAACAAGGGAAGATAAGGCTTATTTTTACCCAGACTCATGTTTGTGCTTGTAAATTCAGTCTGTTGTAGAATTTTATTGCTAATTATAGGTCCTGGCTACTGTAACATCAGTTCAGCCACTCCCATGAAGATTATTTAGGTGATAAGACACACCGCTTTTAAATCCAGCTTGAGGAAGCTGATTGCTTCCAGGGAAATGAAGGGTTCACCAGCCTTTCTTATCTCCTAGGATTCACCCAAAATTTCACTTTTCACAGCAATAGTTCCCGACTGCCCAGGTGAAGTTGGTTCTCAGCTGTGGGTGTCCAGGGCACCTCCGTCCCTGATGACTCATCGCCCTTGTGTTGTCCTAGCCAATGACCGTCGTTCCTGCTCTCCCACTTAAACTCCACTGGGCCGGGGTCCAGATCACAACTGGACGCTGAAGATCCCTCAGGCCTGCGCCCCGCCACGCCTGCCCCATGGCTGCAGTCTAGAGACCCCAGGGTCCTGAGGCCCATCCCTGCATATGATGGCCTCCTGGGGACAGAGAGCCCCAGGGCCAACCAGGGACTGGCAGCCTGTGTCCCACCAACACATAGGCCTGTGTGTGGTTGGGAGAGACCAGAAATACCAGCTGTCCTAGTGTGAGCGTCTCCCTCCCAGCAGACTTCTGACATGCTGGTTTGAATGTCAGCGAGGCAGGAGAGCGGTGGGTGGCCCAGGGTGCCAGGAGGTCTCCTCATGTCCCTGACGTTGTGAACAAGCTGGAGAGGATGGACCTCCGCATGCTGTGGCAGGTCCCTTCTCACTAGTGACAGCACAGCGCTGCCCACCTGCCCCTCTAAAACTCAAATCGAGGCCTGAGCCCTGAAGTGGGTCCTTTTCTGCATCTGGGAGAATGTTCTGGAAGTGGGAAGTGCCACCAGCAGCCACGGGGCGGACAGGGTTTCTTCCCCACACCAGGTTTCCAGGCCATCCCTGGGGCCAGGCCTGCATCCTGTGTCCTCACACCCAGAAGAGAACAGCTCCCCTGGGCTGGTCTCCTGCCACCGTTCCTGGGAAATGGATAGCGTGTTTCTTTCTGCCTTTGGCATGGAGCCACAGGAGTCTAGATTTTCAGAATTAATTGTTCCATCAAAGCAAAGAGTGATCATTATATATTAGGCAAAAAACTAAGAAGCCCAAACGTCCAGAACCAAACTCTCTTTCCTGCTTCTTTGACTCCTAACCTGTTAACTCATTACTCTTCTTCAGCGGCCGAACAAGAAACAGGGGCAATTCCAGAACCTTGCCTCTGGGACACTGGGCACTGTCCTCTTCTGAAGTGCCTGTCAGTCCCTTGTGACCAGGACCCTCACAACCGTCAACACCCCTCTCTGAACCTGCATGAGCACCAGCGTCTCTGCCCACCAGCTTCCCCTGTCCCCCCACCCTGGACCCCTGCACCCAAGCCCTGCCTTACAGCCTGAATAAAACATAAAACCACAAAACCACACTCTCACTCTGACCGGTGTGTCCTGCCTATCCACAAATGCTTGGGGCCAGAAGGAACCCAGCACCCTGACTCCTCTCCTTCAGCTCCTTCCTCCCAGAGTCTGCAGGACAGTCCTGGAACCCTGGGCCACGCTCCAGGCTTCCTGTGCTCTCAGAAGGTGCAGCTGATTTAATTTAACTTCTGTTCCTTCCTCCCCAGGTCTGCAGGACAGTCCTGGAGCCCTGGATCGCACTCTGGGCTTCCCGAGCCCTCAGAACATGCAGCTGATTTGATTTAATTTCTGCTCTTTTTCTGTGTTGGTCCCTCTCGCTGGAATATTGACCGCCAATCTCACCTGTTCCTAACACCTGAAAAGCTTTCTTATCATTCTTCAAGATCCAGCTCAAATTCCTCTCCTGTGAAGCCTCCCCTGATCCCAACAAGTCCTCCCAGCTCCCCTCAGCGTCCAGTTCGGGTCCCCATCCTCTGCAGGCTTCCAGCTCTCAGGAGTCACTGGCAAATGCCCATCTAGGTGTTCAGAGGGACAGACGCGATAGACGCTCAGAGCATTTTTGTGAGATGAAGGAATATTTGAGTGGTAAGAGGATGAATGGATAAATGGATGTGTAATTTTTAAAATAATGAGTAAATACATGTATCTCTGAGAAAAGTCTAATCTACTTCCTGTGTGTTTGATCCTATGGTTGTTGAACCAGCTGTCTGCTGTGCCCTCACGGGCCCTCATGGGAATTCCGTGTGCCCACACCCTGCTGCGTCAGCCAGGTAAACTGCGCAATTACGACGTTATCAGACCAGAAATGAACCACTCTGGGCCCTGACCCTAAGAAAAGAAAGTGATAAAATTAAATAAAAACTGTTCTCTTTGAGAGAGGAAGAATAATCACTTAGGCAACATCAAGTCACTAAAACAAATGTCCAACCCTCATTCTAATGCCGATAAGAATTCTCCACCTCTTAGCTCCTGAGAGTAATAGCCAGGCCACGAGCAAAGGTGCTCTTCTCCCAACGCATTTCTCTAATATTTCTGTGCAGAAGTTGGGTGAGCGTGGCCGTCTCACTGTGCACCCAGCGCCTGGTGAGCTGCACTGCTGGGCATAGCGGCCCCTGTGTGGTAACTACTTCAGATTCCAGTCTACATGCAGGTACGTGGGTGTATAAATATACCTTTAGAGTAAGTATTTAAGGCAGGTATATGTAAGATTTATACTCGTATACATTATGTTTTTTTCTTACCATCTGTTATCAACAACGAGGTAAATATTGACTTTGGGGGTTTCTGCCCATGCAGTGGGTTGATGAACCACGCCACAACCACACCTGCTGAGTTCCTGAAGGTGTCAGCAGGAAAGCGTGACCAAGAACAAAAGGCTGCCACAGTCATGAGGACGAATGACACAGATGTCGAGTTACTGTTATCCTTCAGGAAACTGAGTGTGGCTCCATTCGGAGGGAAGAAAATAGAGTATGAAAGTGCTATGAAGCAGATGTGAGACTGGAGGTGTCAATCTTGTCTAAGCAGGTGCTAATGTGTTGTAATTATCCTTTCTGGCAGTTGGTGTTTAGGGTTTTGGTTCCTACCTAGTCAATCACAGCTGTAATTGTTAAGCTACTTACATAGCTAATATGCTGGGTAATAACCAGATAGGATTTAATATTTGACATTTTCCGTCAATTACCTTTCTTCTGACAAACATCTCCCCTGCACCAACCTTATCTGGAGGTTGGGCTACCTTGTGACTTTTGGGTAGAGCAAATCACTGTGCACGGCCAAAAGGGGACAGAGGCACAGGACCAGCCGGTCATCAACCTCGCCCCGAGAGCAACACCCTCAGGGCTGGGGCATCATCATCTGGATGCCAATTTTGCACTTGCCAGACGAATTATTTTCAAAGCTGTTTTTCTTATTACCCTCATCATCTTGTTCCCCTATACACCAAGGGCAGGCTGGGGTGCAGCAGGCTTAATGCGCAGTCCAGAATGGGCCAGGACGCCAGTCATTCCTAAGCTGGCAAAAGGCATCTTTCCAGTTTTGTCCAGGTCCATAATTAGATCCTCCCAAAGGTTTTACTTTTCGATATCTGCCCTAATTTTAACAGCAAAATGAAACAGAGATGGAACATGGTAATGGGGAAGATGTTGGGCTCCAACGCGATCGGCCTTAGTCCTGCCAAATTCCAGCAAGTGAAGGAAATCACTTCAACTTTCTGAGCCCTGGTTTCTTTTTCTATGAAGTGGGTCGCCATGGAGACTGGGCCAGGTGGCCCTACCCAGTCTCAGAGTCATGCCCCGGTACCTGCTCCCTCTGGCTGCTGCGGCACCTTCCTGAACCCAGCATTTTGAGAGAGGCTCAAAGCAGGGGCCAGCCTACCTGTGTCCCCACTGACCCAGGCAAACAAGGATATTTCACCACAGGGGGTCGAGGGGAGCGGATCTCAGAAGGCGGACGTCACCCACAGTGGGGTCTGTGGGCTGGACACTGATGGGATGGCGAGGCTCCAGAAAGCCACTAGGCCTCTGCTGGCCCGGAGTGTGGCTGGTTCTGAACACAGCAGTTCCATGCGGCCACATTTCATTGGTACCCTTCATTACCACCGAGGGCACCAAGAAAGAGCCCCAGGAATGAGGTTGGGAGTCCATTTCCTTGACATTATGGTGTCCCCAACAGGGCCATGGGGTCTGACGGCCCCAGGGAGGACAAGCCCTATGGGGGCCAGCGGGCACGCTGGGAGAGGTCCCAGTCCCCAGACATCAGGAGAAAAGTTTTCCTTGTGGATGTTCTTAGCCAAGACCACAGTGGAGACGCGAAGGAGTTTCTCTGAAAACAGGAGATTATATACATTAATTTAAGCCTGAGGGCACACACACATACACACATGTGTACATTCATGCACACAGATGCACATATATATGCCACATACATACACATATACACACACACTACACACACCACACATAGGTCGGGGGCTATCCTGAAAGTATCCAGCCATGAACTATGAAAAATAGAAACATACATGGCAGGATACTTTCTGGATAGCCCTTGTGTACACATACACAAACATGCACACGATCACATATATCACACATCTGCACACACGTGTGCACATAACACACATGACCACACACATTCACACATTTGCACACATCATGAACATGCCCACACATGCACACAAGTGATCACGCATTCACACATGATCACACACATGTACACCCACACCCACACACACATACTTGTCAGCTTTCTAAGATCCAACCAGTGAAATTTTGGTCCGTCACCATCCCTGAACTGGCTTTTCCTAAGTTGTCCTTATTATCTGTGCTGTTCGATCCTGAGAATTTTCCAGCCCTCCTCCCCAAGCTCAGCCTCCTCCACAGCTGACCCCAAGTTCCGGTGTGAGGATTAATGACACCCCTGGGGAGGTGGACATGGCCCTGCTGTTGCTCCCTGAATCTTCTCTCTGGGTGGAGTCTGGCCATGAGGCCCTGGTGTGGTCACGTGCTGAAACCTTGCTTGAAGCTGTGTCCACGTTCGGGTGGTTTTTTATTTTGGGTTTTTTTGAGACAGGGTCTCAAGCTGTTGCCCTGGGTAGACAGCCGTGGCATCGTAGCTCACAGCAACCTCCAACTCTTGGGCTCAAGTGATCCTCTTGCTTGAGTTTTTCTTTCTTTTCTTTTTTTTTAGTAGGGACAGAGTCTTGCTTTTTGCTCAGGCTGGTCTTGAACCCGTGAGCTCAAGCTATTCACCTGCCTCAGCCTCCTAGAGTGCTAGGATTACAGGCGTGAGCCAACATGCACCCAACCTGCCTATTTTTTTGTTTGTTTGTTTGTTTTTTGAGAATGAATTTGTTGATAGCTCTGAGGATCATGAAACTTTCCCACATCTTTACTATTTATGTATAAATATCAAGATGAAGTGTAGGTAATGGAAATATTTTACTGTTATGTAATTTAACTTAAGCAAACTTATTAGCCAGGCGTGGTGGTGTGTGCCTGTCATCTCAGCCACTTGGGAGGCTGAAGTGGGAGGACCTTTTGCGCCCAGGAGTTGGAGGCCGCAGTGAGCTGCGATTGTGCCACGACCCTCTAAGTGGGGCAATAGAGAGAGACTCTGTCTCTAAACAATAACAAGTGGGAGTATTTAACAGAAAATAAGTGCCTATAAATATTTTCAGATATACTCTCTTAGTTAGAAAAGTGTAATTTGTTCTCTTTTTTAGACTAGTTGGCAATAAAGCAACTAGTTAGATGCACTACAACAGTGACAGTCACACTACTATCTTGAAAACAGTCTTTGCACAAGTTATTAAGTGCTCCTCAGTCCTTCCAGAAGGAAGAGTCCTGTTTCAAGGGGAAAGTTTAAATCTGAAAAGCTGTGGCTCTGACAGCCAAGCAGCATTAAGATTTCAAAGTAAAGAAAATGAACCTAGACCTCATCATTTTTCAATAAAATATGAAGTCATGTAAGGGTGCCCTTTTAAGCCACTTGAGACTTTTAAGACTTCAAATAAAATGCTATTAGCACAGACAGATAAACAATTTAAGCTGCTATTTTCCCGGGGTGATATCCTTGTGATTTACAATGGGCAAAGGAAATACAGCAGCGTAGGGGTTCACAGACAGCCACAGACACCACAAGCTGCTCCCGGCCCTGGAGCACACACCTGCCCCACGACCCACTGTACCACAACCACTCTGTGGACAGCAACTCCAAAACCAGCTTCCATTTTCAATTTGGTCCCATACATGATTGTGAGATGAAAACATTGAATGTGAGAAACTTAGTCTTTTTATTTGACCAAGAAGAAAGTACCATTTTGATTTTGTTTTTGCTTTAGCTCCTAAGCAATATTGCCAATGGCGGCATTAGCCTGGAGGTAGAAAAGGTTGAGCCCTTGTGAATGCACGACTTGACCTTGCCAGAAATAAATGAAGACATTTGGTCTCCAGGGAACTTCCTCTTAACCCAAGGAGGCGGCCGTTAACATATTGTTAATCATGGCAGCAAAAATAGGAAGAGTGGAGAAAACAGATTCTGCCTCGGTGGGGTGGACAGCAGGACCCCCCGGCCTCACATCTCTGTGGGCAGTGGCTGTCCAGAGTGTGCTGGGGACGGCAGAGGCTGGTGAGTTCTGTGCGGCTTCTCTGCTCCCCACCTGTGCTGCCCCCAAGGCCATTGCACATGGCCCAGTGGGTGAAAGAGACGCCAACCCAAATTAACCTCTGTGGCCCAGCGAGGCCAGGGTGTAAGTCTAGACAAAAGCCTGGGTGGCGGCCCACGTCTGAACAGCCGCAGCCATCTCGTCTGTAAGCAATGCCGGCACCTCGGGTCCAGCTGGCACAGGCCCACGCGGCACACCGGCACATTTTTCTAAGTCGTTGTTCGTCTGTCTCCTGTTTCTGCCTGGGCCACCATTGTACTGTAGGCAGCCAGAATAAAATATGCCAAATAATCCTGGCAGAGAACCCGACAGCTGATGAATTTAACTTCCCTGCACATAACACACCGGGCAGAGGCAGCAAGGCTGTTTAGAAGATTTTGTTGTTCTAGCCTATGAATTTTTCCTTGCTTTAACCTGAGAGATAAAGGGGCATCTCACAGACAAACCAAGTCACTGCCAGGGAAATTCAGGGCACTTTATATTTCCAAATCTATTTAACACTTTGCTCAAGTCTAAGAAGTGGAACCTGGGTTTGCTGCTGCTATCCAAATAATCAACAGCCAAGTAAAGTGCAGGCGCAGCAACTCCTTAGGATTAGGCTGGTCTGGCTATTGTCCCTTTAAATTGGGGGGAAAAAAGAAAAAATATTCTGCAAGTTCTATGAGGAAAAAAATGTCACATTTGTATAGACCCCAAATCCCCTCTGTTTAAACAGGTGATTAATATCAGTTCCTGTAGGAAATTAAATTCGGGAGGAACAGCAACATGCGATGCAGATATGCAGATTTCTGGGCAGAACGGCCATCTCTGGGAAGGGAGCCGCTGATTAATCTGCGTCCTCGGAATACACAATGAAACACTGGGCTCTCCTAGACAGCACAAGAAATGACTTTCCCTCCCCACAGGGAGGAGAAAGGGACCAAATACAGTGGGGGTGGAGGGTCCTGGTGCCACGTGCTATGTGTCTGTGAGAGGCAAAGCTCTGGAACTTGTTTATTTTTTATTTCTTTTATTTTTTAGAGGCAGGGTCTCACTATGTTGCCCAGGCTAGACTCCAACTCCTGTGCTTAAGCAATTCTTGTCCTCCCCAGTAGCTGGGACACCACAGGTGTGTGGAACTGGGTCTGGCCCAGGCTCTGATGCTTAGAACACCTTGTCACACTTGTAAAACAGAACTGCCTCCTTTTAGGCCTGGCCCCTGGCTCCTGACAGAGGCGTCTCTCTTTGCTAATATTAAGGCTCCTCGTCTTCAATTCCACACCCCTCCAGACCCCTTACCAGCTCCCCAGGGCAGGACGTGGCCGGCACACACCTACCCAAATGCCTCTTGAACCACCCTTGCATTGGTTTGCTCTTCAGCTATTGTTGTTGTTTTATTTCATTTTTCTGAAAGACTAAATGGAGTAGGTGATTTTTAAGAAATATGATGCTGGATACTTAATTTGCAAATGTAAATTACCCCCTCATCATCCAACCCTCTTATCATTCCAAAATGTCAATGTGGTCACAGCATCCGGCTGAAGTGAGCATAAGATTTTTGATCATTAAATAATAATGTCATTAATTTTTTTGGAAAAAAATATTTACAGCAAGATGCAAAATGTCATTTTTATTGGGATTTTTTTTTTTTTAGTAGTTACTAGAAACCTAAGCCTATTATTCTGAACCACTCAGGGTCTCTCCAATAATTGTATAGAAGTCGGCATTATGCTATATTATTAAAGCTGTAATTTCCTGCTGAATCTGTCTGGATGTTTCTTTTTATCACTTGGCAATTTCTATCTAGTTATAGCATAATTAAGTTTCCTGACCCTTGCTCACTCTTTTAACAGGACGCTTAGAAATATACTAGAATTGCAGATCTTCAGGCTGATGCCCCTCTCCCCACACAGTAATGGAATAAAATTATTAATCCAGTAATTGTGCAGAGCACATTACTTCGCATTGAATGTTCCTCGTTCTCATTCTCTGTTAGTGACAATCACCGAGGCGCAAATCATTTCTGCGGGGAGCAGGTCCCACGAAGCTGCTCTGGAGTGACCTGTGTGGCTGTGATTATGTGCAGGCTAATACAGTGCTGGGCGCAATCAGACAGACGAAACAAAGTGAACAAACGGACGAAGGAACAAGATACTTTCCCTCCCACCGCCGCTGACATGCCAGGATTAGAGGCAATTGCCATGTGATGAACTGTGCACCCAGCACAAAACTGCACGAGTCCAGTGGACTGAGCCTCCCAGGGCACTTCGCAAGCTACCTGAAGCCCACCTCCGAGTCCTTTACCAGAAATAAGGGGCTGCTTTGCTGTTCATAGTGGGGATGCCTAAATCTTAAAGACTGCAAACTATGTTCCACTGTGTGCATGTGCAGACAGGTGAGAAGATCCCTGCAATTATGGCTGCCCAGGCACAGAGCCGTGCTCCAACACCCATCCTCATGCCCCCAGACAGAGTGGGACTCATATTCCAGGTGCTCCGTCCTGTGGCCCCACCAAGTACACCCTGCATCTTGGAAAAAAGACACCATCTCAAGACGGTGTAACTACAGAGCCTCCCTGGGTGCTCCACGCCAGACCTGCCTCCTAGGCTCCGGGAAGTCAGCGGAGCAAGACGCCAGACTATTTCATTTGTTTAATAAAAATCCTCGTGCAGCTCTGATGGCAAGGAGGATAAATGGCCCAACACAGCCCCATCCTCATAAAGACGGTGAAGGTGCAACTCTGAAGCAGTAACAGGTTTCCAAGCAAAGTGGCAAAATGGCCTTTGATGGTGAATGTTTATTTACATGTGAAATGTGTGACTATATGATGAAAATTTGACATCCATGTTACGTGAGTAGATGGACTGTATGTTGTGATTATTTCGAATGTGTCCTTTGCCCTTCTCAGAGTCCCCAGAATGGCTTTGTTTCTGGCACTGGGTGAGGGCAGACAGCAGTCCCAGGGCATCAGGCTCTCACACGAGCTGCCAACAGACGACAGGTTTACAAAGTCAGTCCTGCAACTTCCTCCTACATCTACATAGAGACATACACACGATTTCATTTTGTGACGAGTAAGAGTAATCAGACAGTAAACGTGCTGCACTAGTGGTGGGTCTGCTCACAGCCTTACACTGTGGTGGGAGCTCTGGCCTGTCGTTTCCTGCACAAAACAGTGGGGTTCATTTCAAATCAGCTGCTGTGGAGGGGCCACCAAGATCACTGGGGAGTAAAGTCGGGTCAGCTATATGTTGAAACACATTGGTTTTGGGGTTTTTTTTGCAGTTTTTGGCTGGGGCTGGGTTTGAACCCACCACCTCCGGCATACGGGGCCGGCACCCTACTCCTTTGAGCCACAGGTACCACCCCACATTGGTTTAAATCAATAATTCTCAACTGGAGGCGACGTTGTGCCTCAGGGGACATTTGACAATGTCTGGGGGTTGGGGGGGTATCAAGCAGACAGCCAAGGATGCAGTCAGATGTCCAGCAATGCACAGGACAGCCCCGGCCCCAACTAAGAATTACTGATCAACAGGGCCGAGGTTGAGAAACCTGACTAAATGGATACAAATTAGCTGCAAAGAAAAATTTCTACCCTGAGCTCTCAAGCTATGTTCTCACCAACACCAGATAAAAAGAAAGCTCTAAACTTCTTGTTCTCCAAACTTCCCAGCTTCTGAAATTTAAACACAAGAAAAGGGCAAAGTGCAATATTTTCAACTCTATTTTTTTTTCTTTTCTGGGTTAAAAGACAAACTACTGTCAAAGGAGGTGAATGAGAACTACGGCACTTTTGTCTCCACGCCCCATTTGACTAGAAAATTGAAAATGAGATTAAAAACCAAGTTACCCTTTCTGTGGATGCAAATTTAACTGTGGGATTTATAGTATATTATCTGCCAGCCTGCCTATACGTAGAGCTATACAATGCGGGGTATTGTCTGCATCTATGACATTCATGTACTCCTCTCGGATGACAGTGGCAGTTGTTCATGTGTGTAGGAAGCTTAATGGTGAGAAAGGATGAGATTCAACATGTGAGTATAGAGAGGAAGATACAAGCCCGTTTTTCCCTTTTTTTCCATGGGACGCATCAAATCTATTTTAGTTTCAAAGATTTCAGCCTCTGAGACTAAAGAAATGTATAAGCAATTTGATAACCTGCTTGGCTACGAACCACGTCTCACTTCTTAATTTTTGGAAGCAAAGCAAATCATGACTGACTTTTGTTTTACTGCAAACCTCTACATGCAGCTGATGAAAAGTCACACATGGGAACTCTTTGGTGGATTTTAGCTGCCTTTATTTCGAAATTCCACAGGGAAGGAAACCATCACAGAGCTCCCTTTTGCAGCCTCTGAATCAGCTACTAATAAACATACATTTGTGGGGAGAAGGCATGATGGGAGGAAATATCACTTAACTTCCATTGTTTCATTGATAAAAATGATCTTGGAAGAGAAGAATATATTAACTGTTTCCTTTGGTTTTCCAAGGAGGAGGCTGAAAGACATTTCTAAAATAGATCTATTTTCTTTTCATTCTACAGAATAATGCATGAATGATTATAACATATGCTCTATCTCCCGTTTTTTTCTCAGCCAGTGGAAAAGTGCCTGACATTGTAATCACAACTTGTTGGGTTTCCAATCTGATCTGTCCCATTTTATCATGGTAGTTAAACGTCCATTCTTGTTCGGTGTGATAAATGTTATGGCCATTTAACAGTAACGAAAAAGAGAGACATGTTAAACCAAATATTGCTTCAGATTGTGTCTTTTATTCTCCTTTATCATCATATCTTAATTTATAGTATAATCATCATTATCACAACTGTCAGCCTCATTTAACCTTGCCTGATCTCCCATGATTCTCTGCTGGCAGGTCTGATTGCCTGCCTTCTGCTGACTGGTTGATAATGGCTGACTGATTAGCCCTGCCCAAGAGGAAGACAATGATATATAGAACAGTGCAGCTTGCTCTATATATTAATGAGGAGCTGGCAAAGCTTTGATAAGGCTGCGGAATAATCCATCAGTGCGAGAAGGAGCTTGTAAAACTGGAGGAACATTTCATGGGAAAAACACCTGGGAAGGATGTAATGACCCAGCAGCTAAACACCCGTCAGCTGCCTTCCCTCCGTAGTAATGAACATCAGATAGCAGGTGTATGGATAACCCGAGGAGTTTATCAACCCCAAATCCAGTCACGCTCCCTCCATGTTGTGCCCGGCACTCACTGTCTCTTACAACATATTTAGCGAGCCGGCAATTAATAGCTCATTTTCCTTGGCATTAGGAGCTGTTTATCTTCTAAACTAGCTCTTATCGGAGGCTGTTACCTGTGAAAGACACGCAGTGCTGACTCTTTGTGCTCTGGCTGTTCCGCTTACTCAGCGGAGGCTGTTTCACCATTAGATACAATGCTTCAGATGGCTACTTGAGTTGAATGTACCGTTATTACAGGTATTATATGAAATTGCTTGTGTTATGTGAAGGGGATTATAGAGGTTCTGGATCAATAACTTCAGTGGATGTTGGGAGTGATTACAGTGCTCTGTCAATTTCCCCATTTGGCTGTCAGTGTTGATTTACAACACACCACCTCTTTTATTCACATCAAATCACTCATTTCATTGGTAAATTCTATATATCTCAATTTACTTTAAGTAGCTGATTTGTGTAAAATAAAATGACTTTCTCTTCTGTATGTGCAACAGACCTAATTCTGTATAGTAATAAAAAGTGTAAACACGAAGGAGACTCTTTGTCCTTTTCGAAGCGTCACATGCAGCACTTTGCCTGCTGGCTAAATAAAACAGCTGTAATCGAAACACTGCCCTCACCTAGGCTTTGTGTAGAATAGTCCCGCGACCTCTTCGTCGTCCTTTATTTCATAATTGTGGTACAAAACCTCAGGCCTGCTCATCTCTGCCAGTGCAAGCAAGCTACATGCTCCCCCGAAGCAGGTGCGTCCTGTGGCTCCCCTCCCACCTCTGCTCTCCGGCAACAGGTGGGCCCCTGTGTGGCTGTGCTGACACAGCGGCTGCCCTCAAAGCTCAGAACGCCCGCCAGTCCGGGACAGAGTGGCCAGGTGCCGCTGCCTGACCATCCCGTTTCCATGTCTTTTCCACGTGTGGGTGTGTGTGTCTGTGTTCACCTGCCGAGTAATGGGATGTACTGTCAGAACTCAGGATAAAATGTCCAAAAGTATCGGGTGAAGTGAAAAGTCAAGGAGACATAAGCAGTGTTTGGGACCAAAGTCTAGATTTTCTGTATTAAGAGTAATTCTCTGGAAAGTGTTCAGCCCAGGGGAGATGCTAGGTAGATTCAGTCCTACCCTTCCACACATCTGTGCTTGCCAGGATAACCCTTCATTTGGGCACTGACTTTGAACCTTGACTTGACCTTCTCTTCTAGTATTTGACACCTCTTTTCTAGCATTTCTGACCTAAAAGATGTTCTTGGAAAACTGTGTACTTTTTCACAAATAAATAAAACTTACATAAACAAAGTATTTACAAAATCATCAAAGGCAATTCCCCCACAAAGCCTCCCCCCAATAATTGTCTATGGTTCAAACAGCCAAATGAACAAACCACTAGATTCGCCAACCTATTAATGCACACAATTTCTGGGTACTGAAGCTATTCAAATAATAGACTAGAGAGGAGGGAAAAGGATGTGTTTATTGTCTGTCCTGGCATAAAATGTCCTTTGCATAAAAATATACAGATTAATCCGCACATCTGCGGCTTTCACAGTTATTCTTTCACTTCTGTATATTTTTGATACATTTGCACAAGTTATAAAGCCAAGAGAAAATACAGGATTCGGTTTAAAATGTAATAAAAAAAATCTTCATAAACTATGTGTATATTTTCTGAAAAGCCCTATTGTCCCAGAGAGCATAACATTATTGAATATGCAATTGAAATAAAAGACTTTCAAAAGCTGCCTTTTCTCTCCCACTGCAAATCAACACCTCCCATGCAAGGTTCCAGGCTTCTGATGTCATGGGGTATGCCTGATAAAGGCACAGGTTGGATAGATGAGACAGAAGGTTCTGTTCAACCTAGTATTCACCAGCAGGGGAGAGGAAGAGGAACAGGCAGCTCCCCCAAGAGCAATGCTCACAGTCAGAACAGGCCACTGGGCAACCCAGCTATCTCCAGCTCCCTGCAATGTGAAGCTCCAGCCACTGTGTTCCTGGGTCTCTTTTCCCGCACGTCTGCTGCAGGCCTGCCTGAGTGCCAGGCAGTCATCTACCATGTGCAGACATGAGTGACCAGAGCATAATCTCAGTTTGACAGATGACAAAATGCAAATCCATGTCATTTGCTCTGATGAGTCTGCGGTGGAAGGTTGGGCTAGAATTCCAACCTGTTGTCCTCTAAAATTAGAAATGGTTTCATTTCAAGCACACACATCAACTAGGATTGACAATTCAACCTACACCACAAACAGTGTAAGCAGGGGAGAACACCTTGTCCGGGATGGAGACAGGAGTCAGGAGAGAGCGACGCAGACACGGTTAGATGTAAGCCCTGCCTCAAGGAGCAATGGTCTAGTTGCAAGATGAGACAAAAATTACTGAGAACTTGGATTACAATAAAATTTAAAGAGGATTTTAGCACCATAATAGACACAATACTCTGAAATGGATAATTAGGTTCACAGGCAATAACTTGTATAAATTGGCAGAAAAGTTCACTTTTAGGCAGAGTAGGCAAGAGAAGCATTACAGATCACGTGGAGTTTTAACAGAACTCAGCGCACAAGGATAATCACGTGGTCACAGGTATTCCAGGGCAAACACAAATCCATGCAATTATTCTTAATGGAAAGTTGAGTTTGATGGGAAATTATGGCATGGACCTGGCACATAGGCTGATAGATGACAAGCTGCTGTTTGGAAAACTCTAGTTTCAAAGGAGCAATAATTCACTTTTAAATAGCAATTTATGAAAGACAGCAGCCTTTAATATATAAACCCCTAGAGTTATGTCTGACATTACACAAAGGACATACATATTGCATAATCATTTTCAAACAATAACAAAAAATTCAAATTAAGAATTTATATGCATCTCTGAAGCAGCCACCAAATTTGCTTAGGGAAACAATGCACTTTGACAAAGTTTCAGAAAATACTAATTTACTCATTGTCAATTAAAATTCAATTATGATTTTAATAACAAGGCCAAAACAAAGGGAATATCCAGCAGGCTGATGTCTGGTAAAATATCAGAACTTGTGAGAAAGAGCCATGGGCCCAAAGTTGCAGCTCTCCCGGTGATCTGTCCTACATATAAGGCAGATGTCACAACAGAATCGGAGCTGCACAATGTGACAACATCAAGAATTGGGGCTGAGGGGAGGCAGCCTTCTCACAGCCCAGGGACTGTCATAGCCTGGTTGGTCAGAGCCAACTACAAGACAAAAGGGACATATGATAAGGGCAGTCTTCCTGGGTCGTTCTCTTACATGACGAGTGTCTGGTTAATCAAGGTGGCAGCCCCTTTCCCCAGCTCTGCTCCCTCCTGGCGTGTGGAGAAGGCAGCCCGGCCCCACACGGCCCCTGGAGACAGTGGCCCCAAAAGGAGCCATGCGCTTGCCTATGGGACTCTTCCCAGTCCAGCACACAGCAGGCACTAACTGGATGCCTTTGGAGTAACCGACTGAAGGATGTTATCTGGAGAACCTTATTGGTTGCCTTGTGTTTTTCCAAAATCAAGCTGATTTCATGATTATTAGGAAATTATTAATGGCACACCTTTGGGACCAGAATTCTCTTAAATATGAATTTAATTATGGTCTGTAGGCTTTTTTTGTCATACAATTTTCATTCTGAGGGCAACCAATATGATTTAGATAAGAAATATATTAGGACCCTTAAAAATTGCACTGGCTTCTGTATGATCTCGGTGCCATCTTGAACCCTTTCTCTAACATCCTGCAAAGGCTGAACCGGCTCACCCAGAAGGCACACCTGGGAGAATTACCGACCAGGAGACGATGATCTCCTAATTTTTACTTAGCCGTGAATTTTATGTTATCACAGTTTTAACTTTGCCAGAGCTGAGAGGGCAGAAAGGCTCCCCCTGCCAGCAGGGGTCCAGCGGGAGGGACATTGCACAGTCACTCTCCACCACTCTGCCCTGGACAGAGGGGAAGGCTCCATTCCGATTCACATCATCTAAAACCACAGAACTGCAGTGAGCACACTGAAAAAGACTTTCTTTTCTTCTCTGTCTTTTTCTTATGGACTTCTGGTTAGAAAATACTAACTAAATTGTCATTAACTTGGCTGCTACTTATAAAATCTAGTGTTTTAGTTTGAACTCTGTGGCCAGGACAAAACGCTTAGTAGTGGGCAGATGGAGAGAAAATAGTTGTAGAGATTTGGGGTGACACATTTAAATAGTTCAGGTGTAAAATAATTGAATACTTTGCCGAGGGAAAGCAGTTTCTGGCACGGGCCGGCGTGTTCAGCACCACTGGATGTGACCAGGCTGAGCCCGGAATGGGCCGCTCTGCAGTGAGGCCGGTTACCGTGCCCTATTCAGTCTGCTGCTCCTTCTGGGGAGAATTCCTTTTCCTTGAGAGGAGAACACTTTAGCCAAAAAGTGAGATAAACATAAAGGCTGGCAACAATAAACCATTACCTAAGGGGAAAAAGCATTCCCGTTTGAAAGAGAAAGGGATTAAAAAGGAAGGTAGGAATCCATCCAGCTGGTAAGTAACCTGGGGCTCTGCTTCTCACTCCGCATTCCAAATTCCTCCCAATTTTGTGCCCTGGTCTGCAAAATGTCTCACAACACCAGGCTCTTCATCTTTTAAGGTTTTTTGTGTTTTTTTTTTTTGCCTATTACTATGATAGAGATAATAGTAAGAAGTTTTGTCCCCAATTTCTTAAAACAAAATGCACTCAGTCTCTCTAAATGTGCATTTGCCTATTAAAACTATCACCTTGTTTTCAGGGACCCAGAACGCGGGCTTCTCAAATCTGTGGAACTGTCTTTACACTAAAACACGCTGTCACCGTAGCCGTGAGTGCAGAGGAGCTTGGGACTCGGGAGTGGGGTCCCCGTAAGGCATTAGGCGCCACCGTCCACAGGTGAGCAGCTGCCCCGCGGGCCTCACCCTGGGGCTGGAAGACGGCCCTAACCTGGTGACAGTCTAACGTCCCAGGCAGCTGCCCACAGAGAGGACGGCCGCCTCCCTGATAAAAATGTAACAAGCTGAACAGACGTGGCTTATACTCCTCTCATCCTGAGTTTTGCTCCTCTGAGGCCCTGAGATTTTCTTCCAGGGAAGTGTCTGCATACCCCTCCCTTTGTCTCACCCAGAGGGTTTAATAGCTAAAGTAACTGAAAAGGACTAACAACAGAAACGCTCCGGTTTCCAGAGTAACCGTAAAAACAGGCCTCAGTCTCCATGGCAAAGAGAAAAGCTATTTGCTGCAGCCTTTTCAGACCGTGAGCAGACACTGACAGTTTTCCTATAATCACCCCCGATTATTTGTAGCAACTAACTATATTATAATGTTAACTATAGGAGGTCTTTGAAAATATGCAGGCTAAGAAAAAGAGAGAGAGAGAGAACTGCACTGGGTTTTCCTCTGCTTTAGCTATGAATACATTATCAGTTTAAAATGTAAAAAATAGTCTGTTCTAATAATTCAACCCAGAGGGGTTGGTGAGGTCCACCTTACAGGCTTCTTTCTCTAAGCTTTGCAGGTTATTTCTGCCTACTGAGAAGTCTGTGTACAGCCCAAGTGTCTCAGATACAGATTCAGGATGGTCACCCCTGCACGGTGACACCCCTGCACGGGACCGCACTTCATCCAGGACTTGGGAGCTACTGTTGTTTCCAGTTGTTAGCAACATATGCCAGACTCACACTGTGTATATGCGTGTGTGTGTGTGTGTCTGTGTGTCCTTCACTCACAAGGCCACAGATCAGCAAGGTCGCCCCCCACACCCACGGGGAGCCACAGCCACCCCGCCACCTGCACTTCTGTGCCGCTCCCCACAGAACATGGAATGAATTTGATTTCCAGTCTCCATCTTTAATTTATAAACCAAATATACGTATAAGGCAAAGTTAATGATTTAGCCCATTATATGTTTGACTATTAATATTACAGCATTAATATAGTTCTAATATTAAATCTATGCAAGTTAATTTCCAGATGAAAAGAGCCCTATGTTATCAACTGTTCTTTCTGCCCCTCTCTCTCTGAGTCTGTACGTGTTTCCATCTTTTCACAAACATGCAGCTATGGGTCTAGATATCTCACGGCACATCCCAATTTCCTCTGTCCATCTAAATGATTATTATCAAAATGTGAAGTGATTTTACATTAATAGAGAAATGACAACTATTTTGCTTTCAATTTCTAGGAGAATATAAACATCTTTGAGGAATATAACTGCAAAAGAAAAGATAAAGTCCAAACAAAGATAACAAATTTTATTCCATACATTAAGTGCTTTTAAGAGAATTTACAGTTTTCCATTTGCATTTGTCAGTTAAAAGTTTGAAGAATAAAATTTGGAAAATAAATATCATATCACTTAGGAATTGTCTCATTTTGAAATGACGCAACAAAATATATAAAAAATAAAATAAACTTGCCTTAATAATTTAGAAGTGTTTATATAATTTGACATCAAAGTACGAATTTAATTTTCTCAATCATTTATTAAAACAAACATACCTATACTCTGTCTTAAAATTCAGGGTGCATCTATGCAGAGCTCCGTTTAGTTGCTGTTTTCCTCTAGAAAACACCCCAAACAACTAAGGCAGGAGAAGTCCTTCCAAAGACGTCGGGTGTAGTTACCAGATTCATCAACAGAGCCCCTCAATACAGAAAGGGCTCAGCTAAAAGGTGATAGTGCCTTCTCTCTTCTCTGATTTTGTTTTTCTTCCTCAAATCTATTTAAAAAAATTAAACGTTCTTCAGAGTGAGGGACCGTTAGCAGCCAGTGGGCCCAGCAGAGTTTGGGGAAGCGCTCATGTTTCCATGTGGGAGGGCACGTCACTGTCACCCCAGGGCACTTCCAGGCCAGCCTGGGCCTCCGCCCAGCGGGGGAGGACGTGGGGCAGGGGAGGAGCACTGGGATGAATGCACCCTGCTAGGCTGGGGACTTGGGAGGAATCAGAAAGCAGCCTGTGACCTCCACTGGGATCACAGGGAGAAGTCCCAAAGTAAAAAGCTATTACCTTAAATCCCAACCACACCGTGCCTCCCCTCTGTTCCCAAAGTATTTATTTATCTATCAGATTGATCTGCCACTGTCTGCCTTACTCCTATTACATGCTGGTTTTTATAAATTGCATAAAGATAAAAGGCTTACTCTGCTGTAAAAAGAAGTAAGATATAATATTGAATTTGCACTAAAATGAAAAGTTTCCTGGTGCCCCTTATATATTTAAAATTGCTGTTTTCTTGCAATGAATATAATTCGCTGTCTTTTCCAAAGTCTAATCCCATAAGGGTTTGACCAAACAAAAATGCTCTAATGATTGCAAATGGCTCAAATATTCTGTCCAGTGAGTTAAGTGATAAAAGTTTCTATGTTAAAAGAAATAATAAGTGGAATTTTATACATATTATAGTAATTGTGAAGCATCCAATTTACATGGAAATAATGTGAACGAATTCTGACCACGATGTTTTAAGTGAATCATTACGTGCAGAACTGCACATTTACGAGCAGCAACTGCCAGGTATGTTTCTTTTAGCATAATCAGTCTGTAATGGAGCCTTTAAAAGCTTAAAACGTATAGTCAGATTAACCTTTCTGTTTTAAGGGGTTTTTTTTCCCCCCTCAAAAAAAAAAAAGCCAGAATAGAGAAACAGGGAGTCATTAAAAAGCCAATTAAAGCGACGCCCTTCGTTCACCCGCGGGTCCCTGGGGTTCTTCTCTGCTCCCGCACTCCTCAGCCTTTCATTGATTATTTTAGGTTTTGATGAAATTTGATTATTTCTTTTTTCCCTGATTAAGATCCAAGAATTTTCCTCAGATTCTTCGAAGGCAAGTTAATTTCAGCAGTGGTTCTGAAAAGAGGTTATCTCTTGGATGTGAAGGTAGGTTTCTCTAACTGGAAAAGCCAGTTCAATCGGACAGTGCCCAGACCGGACACGCACGCCAGCTCAGGCCACACCGCCTCTTCCTCCTCCCGAGAGGAGGTCACGCAGGCTGCTCTTGTCTCTGCCTTTCCCCAAGCAGCCTCCCATGAACTTGATATTTCATTCCAGGCTTTGTCTAACCAGGTTATATGATTTAGTAGGTGAATCAATTCTCAAGAAAAACAAACGAGCAAACTGGCCAGTTTCCATCATTTGGGGGTTGCTCCCGAGGAAAGGTGGCTGAGGACCCTGAGGGCAGGTGCCCTGCTCCACACGTGACCTGCTCACAGAGAACACAGGCTTTCCCTTCTCTCCTACCAGTCACAATCCGGTCAGGGCTTTTGTCGCGTCTGTTGCATCTAGATGAGGGATCTCAAATGGCTCTCTTGACACACTGGAGCAGATGATTCTGTGCTGAGTATGCATGCATGAGGGGCATGCGTGTGCACAAGGGTCATGTGTGCACAATAGGCGTGTGTGTATGATGGACATGCATGCACACAATAGACATACACGTGCACAAGGGGCACGCATGTGTATCATTGACGTGTGTGTACAAGGGGCACACATGTGCATGATGTGCATGTGTGTGCAAGATGGACACGAGTTTGCACAGAGGGCATGCATGTACACAAGGTGCATACGTGTGCATGAGGGGCATGTGTGTACACAAAGGGCATGCATGTACACAGGAGCATGTGTGTACACAAAGGGCATGTGTGTGCACAATGGACATGCATGTGCATGACAGACATTTGTGTACATGAGGGGCACGCATGTGCATGAGGGGTACGTGTGTACACAAGGGGCATGTGTGTGCATGAGGGACATGAGTATGCACAAGGAGCATGTGTGTGCATGAGGGGCTGTGTGCACACAAAGGGCATGTGTCATGACAAATGTGTGTGCACGAGGGGCCTGCATGTGTGTGAGGGACAGTGTGCTTTCCTGTGCACGGTACAGTGCTACTGCACCTGACCTGTCACCCCCTTGCTACAGAAGTACACCCCTAGCAGGGACAATGAGACATTTCTCCAGGATTCCTATGCAGTGAGGCTCCCACAGAGAACCTTTGAGAACCACTGGCCTGGCCAGGAGGGACATGGACATAGGTGTTCCACACTTCCTCCCCTCCGCCAGGGACTGAATCTGGGTAAGTCAACTCTATGTTCAAACACTCAGAATTGCCTACTATTTTTCAGGATTTCCTTTTGTTCTTCTCAAGACAAGATGAATTTTGGAGCCAGAGTTAACTGAAAATGTCAGATGTACGATAAAATGAAGCATGAATGAAAAACGGTTGACAAATAAACTTCTGATCATTCCAAAGTCGTCTCCTTCTGAAGAAACATTAGTGGTTTAATATAACAGAGTAAGTGAAGGGTCAGCTCATTTTCCCAGCCCATGTCCCAAGGTGTAGAAAAATTGAAGAGAGAAAATGGTACAGAAAGGTCACATGATTGCCAGTCCATTCTGGCTGAAAATCCACTGGAACGACCATCTCATAGACGCTTCATGTTTGGGGCAGCACAGTGAACAGGGACCCCCCCTCAACTGGTGCATGTCACTTCAGGGTGCTAGTGTCCCCCAGCCTCATATCACTTGACCCTCACAGAGTGGCCAGACTTTAGGGTTTCTGGTTCAGAGTCGAGGTCTGTCTGCCTGTCCGTCATTTGCTCACCCGACACCTCCCGTCATCTCTCCAGCCCACACCCACCCAGCCAGCCTCCAGGCCATACTTATTCAATCTTTAGCACGTACTCTGAGGGAGCATTGTGCAGGGCCCTGAGGGGAAAAGAGTGAACCCAACAGGATCCTACATGTCCCCGGAACATGCTGAGAACAACCTCAACTTGGTTTCTGATGCCTGAGAGGTGCAGCCCATGAAGAATGAGCAAACACAAATGTATTTCACACATTTCAGAAACTCAGAGAAAACCTTCTGCATTTAGGGGTGGCACCTGTGGCTCAAAAAAGTAGGGCACTGGTCTCATATGCCAGAGGTGGCAGGTTCAAACCCAGCCCTGGCCAAAAGAAAAAGAAGAAGAAACCTTCTGCATTTAGCAGGGTGGGGCCCAAGGCCCCACATCTGCTCTTCATGCTTCTGGAAAGAACGTGTCATTGACTCCACTGACTGCTGATTACAGGAACGCGTGTGCGTGCACACAGTGTACATACGCTAATAGACACCCCCTCCCCCCACAACACTGCGACGCTGAGGCAAGACTCTCAACCTCATGCCCTGTCTTCTTTACCTCGAAGAATGTTAAGTAGACACCGTGATTCTATGAATGTCTGATGAGTGACAGGCACCGCACCAGGGACTGGCTGAGTAAACCAAGACTCAGTCCCTGCCGTGAATGGGCGTTTCGTCTAGTTGGGGATAGGCCTAGACAGGGTGAGTAAAGTTTGATGGTGGTTCCAAAAAAGTAAAGGGGGGATTGATTGATTGATTTTGCCAGTTGTTTGGGGGAGCCTGGAAGAGGGGGCAAAGGTGTGTTTTGTCCCCGTGAGGACGGCAGATAGTGTCACGCTCTCAAGGACTGCTTTTAAAGGCATAAAGCCAGCAGGATGAAGAGAAAAGAGCAGTGACACAGTTTGGGTGGCTGTGCAGTTGGTGGACGATGGGCATAGGAGGCTGGCAGGACAGTGGGGAGAGTCCAGAGTGGTCGACACTGCAGCACAGGCCCCCCAAAGCTCAGAGTCTGCCAGCACAGTGCCCCAGACAGCTGTGCCTCAGGTAGGGGCAAGAGCAGGTAGCTGATCGAAAGGCTCTTAGGGGCAGACATACACCGAGATCCCGCTGCCACTGGGCAGGCTGCTGAGTGCCCTTCCCTGGCTGGCAGAGGGCCGGGGTGTCCTGAGTATTGAATGACGGCGGGAGATGGCAGCCCTGCTATCTACACACCCCTCAGCCACAAGGAAGGCAGGAGGAAGGAGGGAACGCACGTCTAAGGAAGCGGCAGCTGCGGCACAGCTGTCTGTGCTGCAGCCACGTGGAAGGCAGGAGAAACCAGTGGACGCACATCTTTACTCTGTCCCTTGCTTAGCTCTCAGAACAGGAGTTATCGAGCCATATGCAGTCCAGATAGGAGGTGGTAACCTCTGATTCTAAAAGAAAAAAAGACCTAAAAATGCTGATGCTGAAGCTCCCTAGTTAAGGGAAGAGTAGCCCCTCAGTCAACTCCACATCGTGAAGACCTGCTCAGGCACCACGAGCGTCAGGGTGACCTTTCAGTGCCTCCTTCACAAACACAAGCAAAGAACCAGGATCATCAGTCACCTGAGCAGAGATGGAGATGACTAAGCAAACACAGATGTTAGAGTCCATTAGAGAAGGAGCAAACAGTATAGAAACTATGTTTGGTATATTTAGAGCAATTACAGATAACATTATATCAAGAAACAAGAACAGAAGGCTTTAAAAAGGGATCATTCAGGGTGAAATTAAATACAGGATGGCTTGAATGAAAAGCTTTAAAGTAAAATTAGAAAATTAACTGGAGTGAATTTCCAGAAAGTAGAGCAAAAACATAGAGAAATTGAAATAGAAATTAAAAAATGGAAAATAGTCAGGAAAGATGGCATTGGAGCATCAGTCCAGGAGGCCCACTGTCCAAATAATGGGCTTTTAGAGAGAGGCAACAAAGTGATGGAGACAAGGGGATGGTCGACTCAGCAATCCCAGGAAACTCCCAGGACACCACTTTCCAAGTTAAGGAAAACTTCCAGGGCCCAGAACAATGGGTTGGACTAATATAGATCCACACCAAAGGACTGTTCTGTAGAATTCCAGAACATACAAGAAAAGAAATAAGGCCACTTACAGAAGATGAGAACATTATCAGAACCACGTTAGTCTTCTCCACATCAACTAAGGGAGCTGGAGGACAGCAGAAAAATTCCTTCACAATTGTGGACAAAAATTATTTTATGCTGGGACTTCTCTATCTATTCAAAATCCCATATGAAAAATTAGATAAAATAAAGATCATTTTTTAGACATAGAAAGTCTCAGAAAAGGTACTTCTCATGTGCAGTTTATCAGAAAGTTACTGAAGGAAGCACTCCAACAAAAAGAAGGAGTGATCTAGGGAAAAGAGATACTCACCCCAGGAAACAAGGGGCCCACATGCAGAAAGATAAAGGGAACCCCCAGACAATGGTGGGGAGATTCCAGGAGGTCCTCCGTGCTGAGGGAGCAACTGAGGGCAAGGCTAGGTGAGAAGAGTTTAGAGATTCCAGGACAGATGATTTAAGAAGATTAAAATGATAAACTACCTGGTCTACATGAAAGTGTTGAGATAATAGGGAAAAGTTTAGTTGTAATTCATTATAAATGCATAGAAAGCAATTATAAAACAATTACTGACTCCGGGAAATCTGTGCAGGAAAGGCAAAGCAGCCGTGGTTCCTGCACAGATTAGCTGAGAACAGCGTGCACAGTGACACCAACAGTGTGTGAGTCTCTAAAGCATACCACGCTCACACTGGGAGGATGGCGGCACCTGCCAACAAAAGCTGATTCACTTCCTTACAGTCGGTAAAGTAGTTGGTCTTTAGAGCAACCTAAAAACTTGTGTTTAGAAATGTGGAAGTAAATACCTAAGAATAAGAAGAAAGAGTTGAAAGTATTTGTGTTTGAGGAGGGATAATGGTCATAAAGGACTTTTGTGTTTTGTGCAAATATTGGTGAATAACTTGCCTTTTAAAGTAAAATAAAAGTAAAGACCCAACTAGATTCATCAAGTAGGGAAGAGAGAGGGCCACTTTCTGTTCCTGGGCACAACGATAAGGATCAACATGACGCATCCGGAGACTCCAGGTGTTTCGGGAACAGGTGTGGTGTGCACAGGGCTGGAAGGGCTGGCAAGAACAGGTACCAAGGGACAAGGAGGGAGAAAATGACGGAGGCTGAGTCCAGAGCGTCTGTTCTAAGGAACTCGGGCCTTATCCAGGAAGCAGCAGGAAAATCCCTGCGTGTGAACTCATAGCACAATCTGACTTACTAGGATCCAGGTTATTAGGGTCCACAGTTGACGCAAGAGGTAAGGCTGGGGGGAGACTGCTGTGGTAGCTCTGGTGGTGAGGACTGTGCCCTGGGGCCAGGACAAGGGCATGAACCACTGCTGCTGCCTGCCCAGCTGCCAGCAGCCGACCCCTGGGCAGTGGGGCCGAGCAGACTGCGACTGCACACAAATCAGACCGAGCACAAACTCCTTTTGAAAAAACAGTGGAATTCTGTTGTGGCCAGAGGACCAGGTCATGCAAAGGGACCTCCCCCCGGGGATGGGCTAGAAGCTGGAAGGAAACACAAGGGAGCCCACATGGCTTGTGCTCATCACAGCAGAAACTCACAGGGGAAGGGGACACAGAGGGTGGCCCACTGGACCTCACCTCTGCACCCCAGGAATGGCCAGGCTGGGCTCTTCTTGCTAAAACCAAGGGCCCTACGGGCATGAAGTCACACAGCCAGGCCATGTTTTAGGAGACTCATACACAAACCCAAGTCTCTACCTTTAAAATAATCAGTTAAGGAAGAGGAGAGGAAAAACACAAAACTCTGAGGTTGATGTTATGTAAGGAGACCTTCCAAGATTGTGAGATGCCAAGTCCAATGTTTCAACAGTGCTACCATGTGGCAAGCACTCAGTAGAAGTGAGCTAATGCTCCTGTCACTGGTGTTATTAATGCTAAACAGAAAACATATAGGATGTCAAGCAGATAAATCCATGTAAACGAAGGGTGACTTTCAGCCTTGTGCCCGGTGCCACACAGGGGCCAGTTTTGCAAACCTGTGGGCTGAGCCCTGCCCCTGTCCCCCAGTCCCAGACTCCCTGCTACCTCCAGGCTATGAACCCACAGGCTGCTCGGACTTGAGCTCCACATCTCTGGCACATGGAGGCCACTGGACTCAGGTTACTGAGACTCGAGCTTTTTCTACGCTGATTGCACTGTGGGTGACGCGGTTTCAGGGCAATCTCTGACGGAGGACACACAGGGGCCTCGCAACACAGACCAGAGACTCGGGCAGCCGTCCTACAGATAAGCCAGGTTTGGGACAGGGAAGCAGAGGCGGGAGTGCTCTGTGACATATTTCCACAAACTTAGTGTCTGAACACCAATTTATCCCCTCGCAGCTCTGCAGGCAGAGGTCTCCCAGTGTGGAAGTCGAGGCGTCCTCTGGCCCACTGAGCGCCTACTGCCATCTCCTGTGGGGAATCTGCATTCAGGGTCATCAGAGGTCGGCTCTGTGGCTGTGGGTTTGGAGCCTGTTTCTGGCGGGCCGTCAGCAGGGGCTGAGCCCCCTAGCTCCCCGGCTACTGGCTCCTGCACCCTCCAGTCTGGCCACAGTGGGCCCAGTCCTTGCCCTTCTGCCTCTCTGACCCTTCCTCATCTCTCTGGCCAGTCTGAAGGCTCGTGTGACTGGACCCCCACTATCCAGGGGGGCTGCCTTTTTTCAAGGTCTGATCTCCATTGCTTCTGCTCCACAGATGAAGCTTCTCGGTCCACAGAATCCCTTTGGTGTAATGCAACACAGTCACAGGTTCTGGGGATTAGGGTGAAGGCATCTCTAGGGGACCCTTCTGCCTCCCACACTGACAGTCCCGAAGGGTGAGTTGGGGCTTCCTGTGGTACGGCCATTGATTCAGCTGAAACACTCCATATGGTTTCGTAGATGGGTCAGAACAGGTGGGTGGATGCCACTGCAAGGACAGGTGTGTCAGTGACTGTGGAGCAAGAAGCTTCACTTCGGCTCGTGCTGTGTGTCTGTTGTGTAGCTGGGCCTGAGCCCGTGGTCAGCAGCCTTCTGGGCACTGGCTGCCTCTGCACAGAGGCAGGACCCAGCTGTAGCTACCAACAAGCAAATCTCCTTCACGTGAGCAATACATGTCACCCGGCCCACACCACCTAACAGCGGCTGGCCACTGCAGCCCCCCATACTCCTGCACAGAGGTGGGCTAGCAGTCTTGCTGAGCCCTGAAAGTGACAGCCACCTGCACCACACCCCTGGAGGCAAGGCCCAATGACACGCCAGGCACCCCAGAGCTGCTAGTTCAAGGAAACAACCTACTTTGGTGCCCAGGCGCAAATCCACCTCTGAAGACACGGCCTCCAGTGTGGGGTGGGGAGTTTCCAATATCAGGACAATGTCCAGGTCAAAACCCCAAAATAAACATGTCCTCTGGGTTTGTCAGTGATGTGTGTTCTAAGTAGGGTGTGCTCTTTCTCACCTTTGCCTCAAAGAGGAATGAGGCTACATGTGACACAGATGCTAATTACTTCAAATAGTTCCGAATTAACCAGACAGTAAGGACTGCCACGCATCTCCTCTTCCCCTTCTAAGAAAGCAGGGACATTTAGAAACTTTTATCCACCTCCTCTTGCTACCCCTTCAAGGCAGGTCACATTCCACACCCGTTATCAGTTACTATCTGAGTAAATATGGAAATGCAGATGATACAACTTTATTCCCTCCCATGGCAAGGTTTAAAGAATGTCCTGTATGTGGCTAACTCCATGAAACATCTTCATAAAAATTTTTATCCTTATGTGTTAATTATAATTACGTGGTGGTCCCAAAGCATTTCACGGAGATAAAGAAAACCTCAAAGTTTGCAAATGTCTGTAATTGTCCGAAATGCCATGTTTTAAATCAGAAAGACACACAAGTTTTTTCCCCTGCCATCTGTGACAGGCGGGATGTCCTCCCCGGGCATGACCGGGCAGCCCCTCTCTGCGTCCCTTCTGGGGCTATTGTCACGCAGAGGAGAAACGCAACATATTTGGGAAGAAAGGAGGGAGAGGAGCCATGTGCTCTTGGGGATGAGTTTTCATGCACAGTCTTAGAAAAAGGAAGGAAGATGACTACTTTCAGCTGTGTCCCCCAAATGCCCTCTCTGCATGCAGACGAGGAACAGGTTGGCATCCCTCCTCCCAACAAGCTGGGCAGCTGAGAATCTGCAGGAATGCAGTGTGATTAATTCACTTACCACCTGAGGGGAAATGCCATCTCTGTCCTCAAACCGACTGGACCCGGGACAAGCACCTGTGCTCTGGCCTCCCTTGCTGTTCGACATGAGCCAGGACAGTAAACAGCTGAGACAAAAGGGGATTCTTAGGGGCAAGGAAGAGGCGACCTGAGGAGAGGACAAGGGCAGCAGTGACCTGCGCTGCATGGGCCACGTGGAAGCCGGAAGGGAACGAGCCAAGGGGCTGCGCAGGGACTCGGGGGCAGCAGCAGTGGGCGCAGAGGAGCTGGGTGCAAAACAGCAGCACTGACATCGTCATTGAAAGTAAGAGCCCAGGGAAGACACAGATGTCCCCATCCGTGGCGGGGGAGGCCAGCTCCAGCTCCTTTCAGGGGTCCCAGTTAAAATCAAATAGGTTTAAAAAAAAAAAAAAAACAAAGAAACAGTATTGTTTATGTGAAGAACCACAAGTGAAGAGAACACCGATGATGAACAGAAATTTCCTGAAAGCTCACCAGGGATGGGGTGGGAGACACCTGAGCCCAGGCCAGCAGCTGGACTTCGAGGGTGGAGAAAGTGATCCCGTCAGCTTTTTGGCACGGAGGGTAAAACACACAAACAGGTGAGCCAGGTGCAAACTGACCCCGAAGCGGGGTCAGTCACCCTGAGGAGGCTAAGGTCAGCCCTGGATAAAGGCAACAGGCCGTGCAGAGTCAGAAAGAAGGCGCTTCTCAACCTCCCGACCACAGCGGGGCCTCCGACAGGACCCACAACTACGTCTATGTAATTGTTAATATAATTCCAAGATTAAATATAAAAAATACTCTTGGCAAGTAAAGTATTATAAATGATCTATCATCTTCACTATCATTAATAGCTGGCTTTAAAATCTCAGATTGTACTTTAAAATATGGTAGAAAGTATTTCAGGGAGGAGAAGCCGTTTCCTAATCTTACACAGGTGACACAGCTAATCAGAGAAGTACAGATTAAACTCAGGTCTTGAAGACACCAACTGTAGCCACTAAAGACATTAAAAATTTAAGTTTCAAATCAGTTAGGTGTAAAAATATATAATTTACTTGGAGAGAGAGAGAAAGGTAAAAGGAAATGTTGAGAGATGAAGCAAGACCTGCTTAGGACATTAGAGGTCAAATAGAGGTCAGTGGAATCAAACATGTATTTTTAAAAACTTCACACAGGACACCAGAGCCACACAGGCTCAGAGGCTGAGACTATTCCAGTGCTGTTGACACATCTCGAAGGCCAAACCAGGCAGCCCCTGGTGTCATACCAGTGTTTGGGAACTGGGGAAGCCGGAAAAGGAAGCGACATCACCACTGTGACTAATAGTAGCAATTTCACCCCCACCCTTCTCAATAAGTAAATACGCAAATTGCAAAGTGATGCAAACTTTGCTCTCAATTTAGATGGCAAGTAGCAAACTAAATACACACAATTAATATAATTTCTACATATAGCAATAAAGAAAAAGCTGCTCAGAATAACCACATAACATGAAAATACACTGAAGTAAATGTGATGAAAAGTCTGTCTTTACCAAGCAAATATTTACAGAGGAAACAAATATAAATTAAATAAGGAGCGTATAATATTCCTAGATAGTAAAATCATTATGCACATTATAAACATGTCAATTCACCCCAAATTATTTAATGAACTGAATGAAATCTCAATAAAAATTCTAACACCATAATTTTGCAACTCAACTAAGTTGCATTACGCTGGACATTGACATACAAATGGGGAAGAAATCGGATGACAGGGTGTGGTCCAGCTCTAAGCAAAGCACAGCAATGTCTTAGGTTTTTGCTGTATGTCTATGGCAGAGCTAGGTGGCTTGATAAACCGTCAATAAAATAGACAAAAAAGCAGAAATAAAACCAAACTACTTATCATTCCTTAATGTAATATGAGAATGTATGTTAAATCAGTGGAAAAAACTGAATTATTCAAAAAATTCTACTTGAGTAATTATTTAGCTGTAAATAATAAATAAATACATCTCAACACTTGCTCTCACATCCTCTAAATAAAGTCCAGATGAATTATTGCAACAACAAAGTCACAAATAGACCCCAGAAAGAAAATTTTACATAAACGTCTATTGTGGAAACAGATCTTGTAAACATGGCATTGAAGGAAAACCACCAAGGAGAATCTTGATGGATTTGACAATTTAAAGTTTTTGTATCTTTTTAATATTAAAAATAGATGGTGAAAATACTTCAAATATGTGTTACACCCCAATACTATCAAATATGTCCATATGTAAAGAGCAGTTGCAAATTAATAGGAAAAAAAATGTATCTCCCCTAGAAAAATGGGCCTTAGATACAAGTGGGCAGTTCAGAAAGAGAGCAAGTAAACAGCCAGTGACACAGGGAAGCAGTTCAATCTTACTAGGAACCGAAGAGCCACAACTGAAAGCTCAATGTCTCTGTTTAAGTGGCCAAAATGAAAAAGATGGCAAAGAGTAGCAACGCTCAGATCTCCAAGTGCAGCTGGTGGTCTGCACCTCCCTGTTACCTTGTGGTGAGGGTGTCCACGTGGGAGACACCAGTGCAGACTCCCCAGGAGCGTCTGCAGCAGCAGCTCCACTTACGGCTCTTGCCCCTGTGAAAATAAGCAGAAATGTACATGAAGATTTTGACCAGAGATGTAAATTGTAATTGTTTAATATCAAAATGGGGGGAGGGGAGGTGGGGGGAAAGACCAAACGTTAATCAAGAGAATAGTTTAAAATGAATCAGCTTAAAGTTAATAACTATATATTTATACAAAGGACTACTCTGTAATATTCAAAATCATTTCAGAGAAGCATTTAATGATATGGGAAAATTCCCATGACAAAATGCAAGATTTCACATACATTATAGTCTCTATTTTCTCTTTTTATAGGCACTTTTTATACAATTGGCAAGCATTTATTTTTCCATTTAGAATAATCACATTTAATATAATTTTTTTAAAAAATAAAGTACGAAGAAGTCTCTCTGAATGCACTTTGGACCTAAACCCCAAATTTCTTGTGTGCCAAGAAATTACGTTACAAACCTGAACACAGAGGGTCAGCGTAACCTGCGGGCAGGGCTGGGCTCCTGGGCTCCTGGGCTCACTGTCTGCCCGTTGCCCCTCTGCGAAACAGCCGAGTAACTACAGAGCCTCTCACTGCAGAGGGTCACACCTGCCCACACCCAGCAAAGTGGCCCCAGGGTGCCGGCGGCTGTCACAGCTGGGTTGTGGTCAACACCCCGTGGGTGCAAAAGAGGAAGCAAACCACCACAGTGGAGACAGAACATTCTGGAAGTGGGTGAGAGGCCATGCAGGACATCAGAGACCCGGCAGGGCAGGCAGAAACCTCAGTGGGCTTCCAGTACCCTGGCCCGACTCTGCCTGAATCCTTCTCAAACTCATCTGGACCAAGAAACACGTCAGGTGTTGGCTAACGTGGAGTCGTAGTCACGCGAGGTTTCCCTGATCACAAACCTGTCTCCAGAACCGGGCTCCGAGGGCTCTGCTGTCCCTGCCTCCCTACCCAGCAGTCCTGGCGGACTTGTTTAATCCAGCCTCTCACACTTGGGATATATATTTATTTTTTCCATGTTTGCTAGTTTAATCATAATTTGAAAATAATTCTTCTCTTGTGATTTTATGCCACAACTTTTTTTTTGAGACAACCTAACTTTGTCACCATCAGTAGAGTGCTATGGCGTCACAGCTCACAGCTCTTGGGCTAGGGCGACTCTCTTGTCCGAGTACCTGGGACTACAGGCGCCCACCACAACCCCTGGCTATTTTTGTTGCAGTTGCCACTGCTGTTTTAGCTGGCCGGGGGTGGGTTCGAACCCGTCACCCTTGGTACATGGGGCCGGCCCCCTACCCACTGAGCCACAGGTGCTGCCCATATGCCACATTTGTACAGTGTCCCACTCCTGCCTCCTCTTGTATAAACGTGATTCCAAATCTTCTACCACTTGCTCGATGGAAACGCCCTATGGCTCTTTAGATCTGAACTTGGAGAGACCAAATTCTTCCCACCCATTGAGATTCTTTAGTATTTGTGTCTTTGTTGTTGACTGTAGTCTATGCTCCTACAAGTTAGCACACTTATTTTATAACATAATTTCCTTTTGCATTAAAAAGAATGAAAATTGCTTTAAGCTTTAATTAATGAATTGTTCCACTGGACTCTGCCACAGTTGGACCCCACATGCTGAGCTTCCTGCTGATGTCAGGTGCGGCTCACACCCTGCACAGCTCTGGGTCTGGTCCTGTGGTGCCGGCCTATCACCGCGCTTCCTCACAAACTCAAGCATTCTCAGGCTTCTCCATCCCCCTCCTTCAACCATGGGTGGTCAGTCGGCCACATGGGGTGGCGTTCCCTACTGGTGCACATGCAGTGGCCTTGTTGGGCACAGAGGCGGGACAGCTGGTCATGCTGGGCTCCAATGGAGGTGGCTCCATGAGAATCTCTGAGCCCCTGGTCACGGTCACCTCAGGGGCAAGGAAAGCTCCGTCTCCCTCCCAGCGGCAGCTCTGTTCTTGAAAAGTTCACTTTCTCTTGGGAAGGGAGGCTGACTCCAGCCTCCCAGCCTCTCTTTTGTTTTTCATACTGGCTGGTTTCCACCCGGCACCCTGGAGTCCCACTTCCTCCTGCCCTTATCACAAACCTGTCACTCAACAAAAGCACACTGGGTCTGCTCTGCACCAGGCCCCGGGCCAGGCACTGGGATGCGGCAGAGAGCCGGGGCAGCACGGGGTCCTGGGCACACGTGGTGTCCGGGCTCAGCCTTGATACTCCTGGCAACAAGCCACAACTATCCACCCATTTCCGTTTTCATACCCACTACAAACAGTATGACTGAACTTATATTCCATTTTGATAACTGGCACAACAAATTCCCCCCAAGCTGTACTTTTTCTTGAGACAGAGTCTCACTATGTCACCCTGGGTGGAGTCCTGTAGTGTCACAGCTCGCAGCAACCTCCAACTCTTGGGCTTAAGAGATTCTCTTGCCTCAGCCTCCCAAGTAGCTGGGACTACAGGCGCCTGCCACAACGCCTGGCCATTTTTTGGTTGTGGTTATCATTGTTGTTTGGCAGGCCCAGGCTGGGTTCAAACCTGCCAGCTCCGGTGTATGTGGCTGGCGCCCTAGCCGCTGAGCTACAGGCGCTGAGCCCCAAGCTGCACTTTTTAAGCTCTTTGATCTTGTTAGCTCTTGGGCCTATGTCCACCACAAGGCACGCTGTGTGCATCTGCTGTCTGCCCCCTACCTCATGTTCTCTGCCTATTTGCCTTTCCTTTCCTAGTCTCAGGACAATGCAACACATACACCAAAAGGGAAAACAGAAAATAAAAGAGAAATGGCTTTTGGAATTAGACCACACACAGGGATCGCTCAGGGAGTGTGCTATCCCCTGTTCTTTCTAGCAGGCCTTCGGCAGCTCTCTCCCCTCTTCAAAACTACTTCCCGCTCATCACCAAGTGGGCTCCCAGCTTTACTCAGAACACAATACATCGCAAACTTTGCGCCTTGCGCCCAGGATGCTGGAGCCTCTCAGATTTTCCCTGGAAAGACGTGTCTCTCCTGCAGAGTGGGGGTAGGCTGCGGGCGCACATGGGGCCGGATCTGCCCTGGGGGCTTCAGTGAGACACTCTCTGAGCAAGGACGCCAACTTACTGCAGAGTCCCTCCAAGCTGTGATGGAAAGAAAGGCCCAGAATGGGGGCACTTGTCCTGTTGCTCACACGGGTCCAGAGCGCCTGGCCAGGGTCAGCTCTTGCTGTGGCTGATTCATCAGGAAGCCACTGACAGGCACACTTGGGCCCCTCCTGCCTGTCCCCGCCTGAGGGGTTCTGACTATTTGATATTAATAATTTATTGTCATCTTTTCTTAACGAGGGATATACTGTGTAAGCTTTAGGCTTCTCCAAAGCCTTGAACCAGCCCTGGTTATGGGATTCTAAGAAATAACTGGGCAGACGTGAGAGAGGTGCCAGCAGAGACCAGAGTCCCGTGTTCCGCAGTCTCCTCTCACAGAGACTGAGACTCTGTGACTCTCGGCCCTCGGACCTGAGCAGCCTGGTGCTGCTCCACACGTGGGAAAACTAATAGGAAACAATGGATGCTTAAAAACATTTAAATCCCCTGATCGGCCTCTACAAACCATGTTCCTGGAAGGTACAGAAAAGTCACAGGCCCCAGCGTGGACAAAAGCGTGATATGCTGCCTGCCGTGAGGCTCACGGGGACCGGAAGGCACCCTGCACCCGTCGTCCCCCTACTTGTCCCTACAAAGAGTCCTTTCTTCCTCACCCTGCTATTACAGAAGGAAAGTGAATGGCCACAAGCAGTGTGTAATTAGTTTCACCACCAACACCGAGTGGCAAAGACAAAACCGTCCTGAAAATGGACAGGAAGCGAGCACTCTTGGCACAGAGTTTTATAGGTTTGTGGGAGCTAAGCTACAAAATTGTTCCCCGTATAATCTTTCTTCTCTCCCTCTCTCTCCTTTTCCCTCTCTCTCTTCTTCTTCTCTCTCTCTCTCCCCTCATTTCTTCTTCTAATTCTGAAGAAAACAGAAAAAGAGCACATGAAGGCCATGCTTGGATCTTAAATTCTGGGCTTACCTAGCAGAAGCAGGGATGCCTTAGGCAGCCCCGACTGTCAGCCCACGCGGGGGCCACAGGGCTGTGGAGGACAGGGGCAGAACTGTGCAGACCCTCGTGCAAAGGCATAGCCTCAGATTAAGATCTGTGTTTCTTCCAGCGTTTCCAAATGATGACAATTACTTCTGCCAGAGTTATGGGTTTGACTGGCTTATTTTATGCATGTACCAGAGATAATAGCTCCGTTATTTTTGAACACCTGCTCTGTATCAGGCGTTTTGTTAAGCTCCCAATATTGTTTTATTTGATCCTTATAACAACCAGTCAGTGCAGGTTCTTCATTATAAATGAGGAAACTGAGGTTTAAAGAGGTTATTAAACTATGCACCACCAGTTAGCTGTCGAATCAGAACTAATATCCATCAGAAACCAGAAATCTTTGATCTTAATCACTGTGCTTCTTGGAATAGAAAACCTCCATGTATGTGAGGCTGCAAGGGCTCTGAATTAGTAGGGAAAGTGGATGTGTTTACATCACAAAACTTGTAAGTCTTATTTTCTGTGTGGCCTAAACGCAGCTACCAGTCCAAATACAACCTGGCTTCCCTCCTGCCGGAGGCTAAGGCGATGTCTCTGGATAGAGCTGATAACAGCTGCACCCGGGCAGCCTCGCCGGCTCCTTCCTCAGCCCTTCCCGGAAGACTTTTGGCTCCAGCCCCCTCCCTGTCGACTCCCTCTTGTTCACATATGACCTTTTTCTTCTGATTATTTTTTATTAGGAAGTTAATTTGTTATCACAATGTAAAGTACAGACACAGAAGATTTTAAAAAGAAAACACTCATAAATAAAAACCCTCTTCAGAAGCATTATTTTAGTTGGCTTTGTAGCATCCCGTAAATCAGAGACGTTACGACTGAGCCAGGCCACCATCCACGAGCATTTGTCTGGTTTTCCTCTATGTGTGCCTCTGGGGTGAGGAACATCTTCTCGCATAAGCATGGTTTTCATTTCACATGATTTCTTTGGGACTAATTTCTGGATGTGGAGAAAGTAGGTTAAAGATTGCAGACATTCTAAGAGTGTTGATAAATATTGCCAAATTGCTTAGAGTAGCAAAGAGCTATTTCTTCCATGCTACCAAACTGACAGCATTTAGTATAATTTGATTAAGAATCCTCCTCCTACCTCCTGCTGAGCCCCTAGGTGCGGACCACCTGCTGGAAAGTGATGGCGCCTTTGCGTACACAGTGATTTTTGACACAGTTCTCATATCTCCTCAGAGGGGCTGTGACTGCCTGGGCAGCTGGCCCCTCATTCCAGGACCTCGCCTCCCCATGGGTCCATCCAGATCCGAGTTCTCTATCCTACACTGGCGCCTAACATGCTCCTAAAATGCCTCTGCAGCCTTCACCCCAAACGTGGAAGATGAGGCATCACAGAGAGCAAAGCACCGGCCCTACGTCTCCTGCCGCCTTGTCCCCAGGACCCCTGATGCAGCGCCACCACCAGGGAGACGTCCCTCAGATTCAGCCACAGGAGTGGCAGCCCTGTTCCCTGGAGGTCCCCATGTGCTGAGCAGCGTGTCAAGAACGATACTGTATTTTGACAGGAATATTACAGGACCACAATTTTTTATCTGAAATCCCTGGGATAATTGTTTTTCAGAATTCATAACTTGAAAATTTTAAAAAGACAGTATTACCGAATACCATACATTATGTAACATCACCAGGAATCTCAAAAAACAGCCCATAATAAAGCACATTAATATTTCCACAGCAAAGCGTGGAGACCTCAGGAGGGATGAAGTGTATGAACGTCTCACATCAATTAAGTCCAGGGTTTGCTATGAAACACCACCAAATGCACAAGAATTAGAGAACATCTGCATTTCCATTCTGTTTTAGAGGTAATAACTTAGCTCTTGTAAAACCAGTATTAGTCATTGATATTAATTTGAATGAGAAGGGACCTATCACACAGTTTTGTATTTCATCCCTGGGATTCCTACCTAAATTGAAAAACTGGCTGTAACTCCAAGTGGTATCAGTGGGCAGGTTTGGTTTAAGCATCAATAACTATGGGTTTGTATCAAGCCCGTGTAAGACGTGTCGTGATAAATGTCTGTACACAGTGTCAAGGACCACGGAAAGGTGGACAACATACCAAACAGCCACTGTAAAGCCTTCTTACCATGTTTTGTATGGGTGATGATGAACTTAACAATGAGTGAAATGGATTAACAATATCTTGAATATTCCTTGATCACATGTAGAACAGGAGCTTCAGAATCAAATAGAATTTTTAACAGAACAAAAATATCTAGTAATTAAAGATATAAAGTTTAATAGAAAGGTTAAGCACCAGACTAGATATAGCTGAAGAGAGAATTATATGATTGGAAGGTATACTTTAATTCCCAATAACTTATGCAGAATGGAGCAAAAAGATTTTAAAAAAGAGAAGAAAAACATAAAATAAAGCTTGAGAGACATGTAGACTAATACGCATGAATATAAAAGAGAAATAACATGGGACAATATAATGAATTAAATATATAACTTAATGTAATATTAAATATATTGTATTTCTTACCAGTATTCTAGAAGGAAAAATAGAATGAGAGAGCAAAAATAATTTAAGAGATAATGGCTAAACTTTTTTCTTATTTTTTAAGGACATAAATTTTCATGTTTAGGGAGCCAAATGAACCCTGATGAGGGTGATTTAAAATAATCCATACTTAGTTACTAGTAAAACTGCTGAATAAAAATGACAAAAAAGACTTTTTAAAATGGCCATCAACAAAAAAAGATGTCCTAAAATCAAACAAAAATTAGAAAGATAGCCTCTCAGAAGTTATAGGAAAGCCAGAAGACAGTAGAATAATATCTTCGACATGCTGGGGAAAAACATAAGTGTTGGTTGAAATTGCAAATAAGTTAAATGTATTTTTTTTAAATGATGATAAAATGAGACATGTCTAACAACCATGATTGACCCTTATTAAAAGAATTTTTATAGGGTAAATAGGGCAAACTTTATGAAAAGAGAGAGGATTCTGGAAAAGAAGTTCTGAGATGTGAGAAGGAAAATAATAAATGTGTGGATAAGTTTAAGCAAATCTTATCTATGGAAATAATAATATATAATTTATGTGCTTAACAATAATAAGCTAGAACTAAGAAACAGAACTACAACATGATTTTAATGAAAGCACTTTATGTTTCTGGTATTATTTATAAAGAGGGTGAATATTAGCCATAGATTTGTTAAGTTGCTATAGCTTATTAACATTTCTATAATAATCAATAACAGAAATATAATGTATTACTTCCAAATTGAATTGGAAAATAAGATGGGGAGGAAAAAAAACAATCAACTTAAAAGAAGGTAAGAATGGGAGGAAAAAGAAACCTGGAAAAGATATGACAAATAGAATGCATGAAATAAAACAGTAGAAATAAATTTAAATCTATCAGCACTCTCTATGACTACAGACGGCCTAACTCCCCACCGAAAAAATTATAATCTTTAGATAGGATTTGAAAAATCCTAGCTGAATGCTGTTAACAAGAGACACATCTAAATCATAAAGGCATAGACAGTTAAAAAGCAAGAAGACAGAAAAATATTTCAAATAAATATCCAAAGAAAACCAGTGTGGGTACATGTATTGGAATTAATTGAGCATAAAAAAAAACGACAAAAGTATTTCCTAAAGATCAAGAAAGAGAAGCAACTACATATTGATAAAGATTCAATTACTATGAACGTGCATCAACTTTAAGCATTTTTAGACCTACTTACACAGCTTTAAAATATTTTAAACAAAAATGCATAGAATTATATAAAAAATGGGCAAATTGGGTGGTGCCTGTGGGTGCTGGTCCCACATACCAAGGGTGGTGAGTTCAAACCCAGCCCTGGCCAAACTGCAATAACAAAAAAAATAAATAAATAAATAAAAATAAATAAACTTAACTTTTTAAAAAAAATGAGCAAATATATGATCATAGTGGCAGATTTTTAAAATATGTCTATAAATAGTTGATAGATCAAGTAGATAAAATTAATCAATGATATAAAATATTTAAATGTCACTATCAAAAAGGAATATATATATGAAAGAATAAAATGTGGGTTTTTCCCACTCAAGGAATATTTACAAATTTTGATATGCTAGCATATAAAGCAAATTGTAACATATTTGAACAAATTAATACAAAAATATAATGCCTGTTTGCAAAAAAAATTTTTTTTTAGATTCTAAGACACAATTGTTTTTAGTATCTCTACAGTAGGATGTACTTTAAAATTGGTGACTTCTTATCATTGTTTATTCTATTTTTCCATATTTTAGCACTTCTGAAATCTGAATAATTTTTGGTCAGTAGCACTTTAAATTCAATATGATATGTTAACTTCAAAATTAACAAAATGATTTTAAAACATATTTATGTATTTATGAAGTAAGAAAAGCACTTCTAAAAATCTCATGGCCTAAAACAGCAGTCATAATGGATATTAGAAAATACTCTGGGCTCAATAATAATAAAAATACTAAGTATCAGGAATTGTAGGATGTAGCCAAAGTCAGAATAAGAGGCAAATGTATAGTCTTAAGTTATTACATAAGAAATAAAGAAAGTTGTAAATTAATGAACTACAAGAATAACAGAATAAACCTAACAAAGTAAAATAAAGAAAATGATAAGAACAAAATAAAATTCAGTTGAAAATAAAGGTACAAACAGAGAATTAATAAAGCCAAAGTTTGGCTTTTTGAAAAAGACTAATAAAATTAACAAATTGCTGGCAGATAATAAATAAAGGGAGAAAGTGAAAATCAAACATACATTGCTTTAGTAAAAAGGTAGGCAATAATGTACATACAGCAGCATTTTTAAGTATCATAGAGTTGTCAGGAACAAATTTAGGTCAAACAATTTGAAAAAATCTAAAAATGACAAATGCCTACATAAAACAAGTCATCTATATTGGCCCAAAGGATCAAATGGTCCTATAACCATTGAATACCTTGAACCAATATTTAAAACAGTATATTCAGAAAAAATAAAGATGGTTTTACTGGTAAGTTCTACCAAGTATTGTATAATTTTACCACACAGCTATTCCAAAGAATATAGGAAAAAATGAATACTTCTCCAACTCCTTAACTGATGTAGTTATCAACACCAGGGGTAGTGTGGGAAAGATGAGAAGCCGATCTCACATGTGAAATAATGTGCCCATCTGTTAGATGCCAGCATTTATGAACACAGATGCAAAAACACTAACAAAGTCACAAGCTAATGGGATTTCTGTCCTAATGGAGTTTACTACAAAATTTCAAGGTTGTTATTTAATTGAAAATTATACAAATATAATTATTATATTACCAGCTTAAAATAGCTTGTCAGTATATCAAATAGTGACACTTAGTACCCAGTTCTGGTGATCAAAATATGGAATTTAGAAAGAGACCCACACATATACCACATATGGAAACTCAGTTTCTTGCAGTACTGATATTGAAGATGAGTTAAGGAAGAATGAGACTGGTAGTTCAAAGGAAAAAAGTGAGCTCTCGGCTCAGCACCTGTAGCTCAAGTGGCTAAGGCCCCAGCTACATACACCAGAGCTGGCAGGTTCAAATCCAGCCCGGGCCTGCCAAACAACAATGACAACTACAACCAAAAACTAGCCAGGTGTTGTGGCAGGTGCCTATAGTCCCAGCTACTTGAGAAGCCGAGGCAAGAGAATTGCTTGAGCCCAGGAGCTGGAGGTTGCTGTGAGCGCTGATGCCACGGCACTCTACCCAGGGCAACAGCTTGAGGCTCTGTCTCCAAAAAAAAAAAAAAAAAAAAAAATGAGTCTCTACCTCATATATAAAACCAATACATTAGTAGCTTACTAATAAAGGGATATTTTTAATTCAGAAGGAATTACAGGAATTTTTATTTCAGATACAAAAGTTTTTATTTTTTTTTAATAAGACAAAAAGCATAAAGCATAGGAAAAATAGATGGGCACATTCAACTGCACGAATATCTAGCACTTCTGATCATCAAAAGCCTCAGTACAGTGACTAAAAATGCAAGTCACAAACTGGGAGAAGATAGTGTAAAACACAGAACCATCAAAGAAATAATATTCAGACTCTATAAAGATGTGAGTCAGTAAGAGAAAGGCCATCAATCCCATAGAAAAATGAGATGGTAAGAATAGGCATCTAACAGGTGCAAAATTGTGAGTGAGCAGTGACACAGGAGGCCCCATGTCCAGGATGAACCTGCAAAGTGCAACTTTAAGCTGCAGTGTCATACTACCTACCATCCGACACCTACTAATAAATTAAAAAGTCAGACAATACTATGCATTTGTGAAGATGCAGAACAGCTAAACTATTCTCTTTACCACTGGAGGGGAGGGAATTCATTAAACAATTTGTTGTCACCTGCCTGTATTGGAAAGTTTCATATCTCCACCTAGTCAGGCCTGCCCCTAGGACCTAAGCATGCCCCGCCCCAGAACCTAGCCACGCCCCCAGCCATGCCTCCTGGGAGGACTTCCTGCTATGGGTGCAGGGAGTCTGGTGATTGGGGAAAAAGCCACCAGCACTGTGTGAGCCCCAGTGCCCATTGCCTGGGAAGGGATAAATGAAGAGTGTTAAACAGCAGTGGAAAAGCAAAAAATCTCAAAAATACAACATGCTATTTATATGGAGGGGAGAAAACAACAAAAACTGTTTAGAATACTGTTATGAATACATAAATATTTGCTGAAATTATGAAGAAAATTAAACAAGCATAACATGCACAGGGCAGCAAAGGCTGCCTCTGCCGGCAAGGACGAGATGGGGGGCTCAGTGTTCAGAAGACGTTGGCAGAGACCAGGATGTTCTACCTTCAAGTTGAATGGTGAATAGCAATTGTTACTTTTATTTTTTAATTCATATATTTATTTTATACTATTTTTTATTTACAATCTATTTTGTAATTATAAGTTTAGCAATAAAAAAGTAGAAATTAAAAGCTACAGAATCAAAATCCCAAGTGAAGATGATAAAAATCTTGACTCATATCACCCAACAACTCTCCAGAGCACACCCCGGGCAGGTAAGATGCTTGCCGTGACAGTGTCTCTTTGGAGGCCACTGTGTCAATACCCATTCTATGTTTGCACTTATTCCACTGTCAGCCCCATGTGACATGCACTCATTGGAAAAGTATGGAAAATAAAGTGAGTTTTGTGAGGTTTAAATCCAAAACCACAGACATAAAAAGCTCAAAAGATGAAGAATGAAGATTAAAATAAAAGTCTAAAACCCATTAGATGTAAAGTAAAAAGATACATGAACAGATGAGATTATGACTTAGAAACAGAAAATAAACTTTATAAAATTTATAAGGATCTATAAGATTGAGGAAATGTCTTTAAAAGAAAAAGGTTGGATTTGGGTGCTGAAGCAGACGCAGGTGGTGGTCTGTCCTTGGAGCTGTCCTCCTGGAGCAAGCACCCCGGGAGCCCAGCAGCCTGACGTGGGGCAGGAGCCCAGGGAAGGACCGGCCCTGCCAGCTTCTGCTCCAAGAAGTGAGCTTCTCCAGTGCTCCACGGAGGCCACGGGTACTTACAACAATGTTCAGGGATTAGTAAATCCATCCCGTCTATATTTCCAAGCACCTGCTGCATGTGAGGTGTGGAGTCCACTGTGGGTGCAAGAGAGGTCAGGTGTTCTGAAGGACATCCAGCCTCAGGCTGCTCAGCAGGACCAGGAGGACAGGACCTTGAAATCGAGGCTGCTGTGTGCTGCAGCATTTACTCCAACCAGACTGAGGAGTGGAGGGGAATTCGTGTTGCCCCCTGGCCCCTACCTGCCCTCTTTTTGCCCACCTGTGGCCCCTTCTTAGCTGGGAAGAAGCTTGCAGCAGGAAGGAGGTGCCCTTCATGTGGGGCAACACACAAGCACAGGGGTCTGGGAGTCCTCCCTCCGTCACGGGGGTCTGGGAGTCCTCCCTCCGTCACAGGGGTCTGCGAGTCCTTCCTCCGTCACAGGGGTCTGCGTGTCCTCCCTCCGTCACGGGGGTCTGCGTGTCCTCCCTCCGTCACGGGGGTCTGCATGTCCTCCCTCCGTCACGGGGGTCTGGGAGTCCTCCCTCCGTCACAGGGGTCTGCGAGTCCTCCCTCCGTCACAAGGGTCTGCGTGTCCTCCCTCCGTCACGGGGGTCTGCGTGTCCTCCCTCCGTCACGGGGGTCTGCGTGTCCTCCCTCCGTCACAGGGGGGTCTGTGTGTCCTCCCTCCGTCACAGGGGGTCTGCGTGTCCTCCACTCCATCACGGGGGTCTGCGTGTCCTCCCTCCGTCACAGGGGGGTCTGCGTGTCCTCCACTCCATCACAGGGCCGTTCTAGTGGCATACCTCTGTCATGGGCTTTCCTGCCATTGAACAGCACTGGTAAATTCTGATTTGGGGGGGTTTAAAACAACATTTTGTTTTGTTTTGTTTTGAGATAGAGTACTTTGTCACCTTTGGTAGAATGCCACCACGTCACAGTTCACAGCAACCTCTGATTCCTGGGTTCAAGCAATTCTCCTGCCTCAGCCTTCCTAGTAGCTGGGACTACAGGCACCTGCCACCCCACCCAGCTGTTTTTAGAGACAGGCTCTTCCTCTGACTCAGGCTGGTCTTGAACTCCTGAGCTCAGGCCATCCACCTGCCTCTGCCTCCCAGAGTGCTAAGATTAGAGGCATCAGACGCTGCACTGGCTTTTTTTCTGTACTAACTCCTTCATTTTGCAAACTGGTTCTGTGCCTCTCTGCTCCTCATATCTGGAAATTTACTTTTCCTGAAGACAGAATACAGGAGAGGGTTGGCTTGTTTTTAAATTATGGCTGAGAGTAAAAGAAAAAGTTTCTCACATATTTCAAAAGACATTTCTTTCCACTTGTAACACACTGTGTTCATCCTCTTTGTGCTGCTATAAAGGAAACTTGAGTCTGGGTAATTTATTTGAAAAAGAGGACTGTTTGGCTTGCGGCGTGGCCAGCTATGCAAGAAGCCAGAGCATGGGTGTGGGGAGGGCCCAGGGGTTTGCAGCTGTGGGGGAGGGGCCTGGGGGTGTGCAGCTGTGGGGGAGGGGCCTGGGGTGTCCAGCTGTGGGGAGGGCCTGGGGGTGTCCAGCTGTGAGGAGGGCCCTGGGGTGTCCAGCTATGGGGAGGGCCATGGGGGTGTCTAGCAGTGAGGAGGGCCCTAGGGGTGTCCAGCTATGGGGAGGGCCATGGGGGTGTCCAGCTGTGAGGAGGGCCTTGGGGGTGTCTAGCTGTGAGGAGGGCCCTAGGGGTGTCCAGCTGTGGGAGACGGCCTGGGGGTGTCCAGCTGTGGGAAGGGCCTGGGGGTGTGCAGCTGTGAGGAGGGCCCTGGGGGTGTCCAGCTATGAGGGAGGGCCATGGGGGTGTCCAGCTGTGAGAAGGGCCTGGGGGCGTCCAGCTGTGGGGAGGGACGAGAGTAGGTGAGGGACAGGAGCAAGGCAGCGTGAGCCGCTTTGCCAGCAGGAAGACCCTGGGTCCCACCTGCAACCCTGGGGAACAAACTTCAACAAGAGATTTGTAGGGATGGACTGAGTATCCACCCTATCAGGATGGACATGATTCATTTTGAGCCAAATGCTGTATTCAAGTCACTCTTCACTTCTACCTGCAAAACCTACACGGAAGGGCCCCATGAGTTTGGTGGTGGGAAACTGTAAAATTTGCTGCAACGTGTACAAATGTTCTGTTGCCTATTATGTAAATAATCATTAACATGGCGGCATTCTACCAAAGGTGACAAAGTGAGACTCTATCTCAAAACCAAACAAAACAATTGATTTCACTGTTGCTACAACAGAGGAATAATGCAGAGACACTAGAACCAGAGTAAGACCTGTAAAAATTCTGCAGCTGTGGAAAACATTGATTTCAACCAGACAGTCACTATGGCATTAAAGAAGCAGATTATCAGAAAGGGGTGGCCAGGACACAGAAGATGTTCGGTGGCTCAGGACATCAACTTGCTAGTTCAGGGAACATGGGTGATCTAAGAAGATGTGACAGGGCTGCACAGGTATTCTTCTGTTGAGAGAACAAACGCTAACAGGGGATTTTTCTACTTCAAACTTGCGGGTTATGAATGTCAAATTAAATATTTCAATGTCATCATGTTTAAAGCAAATCAGATTCTCACTCTGGAGATCAATACACCATTCAGCTAGATATCGTAGAGCGAGCAAGCATCACTTAAATTCTCAAGTGGCTTAAAACACACCCTGTCATGCAAACTGACTCCAGCTGTATCATAGACTGCAAGTCTTTCAGTATCCAAGGATCAAAAAGACAGTCTGGGGAAGGCCTGGCTCTTTTGAATGGACGTGGGGCTGGAAACCACATCTGGGACAAAAACAGACCCCCGTCCCACGGGGAACCCACAGATGCCTCCAGTCCCAAGGGAAAGGAGTGGCCGTTTACTTTTTTCTCAAAGCAACACATCGGATGTGTCCACCTGGCCCCCACATACACACTCAGATGCACGCATAGACACACAGACAGACACAGACACACAGACAGATAGGAATACACAGAAACACACACGGACACAGACAGACATAGACACGTAGACAAACAGACACACAGACACAGAAAGACATACACACAGACACAGAAAGACACAGACGCACAGACACACAGACACAGACAGACACCCACAAACACCCCCCAACACTACACCACACCTGGACATCTTCGTCTCTGAACCATTTGAAATTCGGGGATACCTCCCCCTTCTGACATTTACCACTGGGCAACCTTGTGCAGTAGAAGTGTTTCCCAGGGCACGTGCCCTCCTGTGTAATGGAACCCGCTGTATGTGCAACACTCAGTGTGAAGGTTAGATGAAACAATATTTGAGAAGAGCCCACTGAATGCCTGACACACAGTAAGAAATCCACACAGAGTACTCGTCCCTACTACGACACATTCCTGTGACAAAGGCAATGTCCATGCACTCCTACTAAGTCCCCATCGCCACGTCACATAACACATACAAGGGGTGTATCACAGCCAGACCAACCACAGTGATGCTGCGTTTTGGGTCCAGTGACAAAGAATGCTTGCTGCACAGGGTGAGAGCTGTGCTGCGAGATTTGCCAGCATGGGGACCTCATTCTGCAAGGCTTGTGAGCCACTTACGACTCAGACTTTACCTCCGGGGCAAGGCAGGGCACAGACTCTGGAGGCTCCTGAACAGAAGGGTGACAAATTTGCATTTCCAGTTGCTCTGGCTGCTGAGGAGGAGAGGACGCCTGTGGAGGTGGGCAGAGCCGGCAAGCAGAGGCCAGTTGGGAAGTACGGTGCCCAGGATGGTGCCTGGATGGTGCCTAGGACAAGTGGCCTGAGGGTTCTGAGAAGTGCCTGACCAGCCACAGAGAGGGCAGAGTCTGCAGGGGAGCCCTGCCCAGGCAGCAGCTCTGATTACAGGCTTCCCCCAACCCTGCAGCAGTCAGGCGCTCTGACCTGCAAGCTTGGACTCCCAGCAAGTCTTGAGACCTTACATGCAGATGGGGGCAGAGCTCGACTGCACAGTGTAGTCCATGGAGCTCCCACACCAGCATCTCCTGGGAGCTGGTCAGAAATGCAGAATCTCAGGCCCCACCTGCTCCTTGAATCAGGATCTGCATTCCAACCAGGTGCTGGGGGCTTGTAGGCATGCTCAGGCCTGAGAGATGGTGTCTCTAACTGGAAGCTAGCCAGCCACTTGGGGAGGCCAAGGCTGAAGGGTCACTTGAGGCCAGGAGTTTGAGACCAGCCTGAACATCACAACGAAACCTATTTCTGAAAGTAAAAGTAAAAAAATAGCTGGGCATGGTGGTGAGCAAGTTTAGTCCCAGCTGCTCAAGAGGTGGAGGCAGGAGGCTCTCTAAGCCCAGGAGTTCAAGATCACAGTGACCTGTGATGACGCCCCTGGACTCCAGCCTGAGCAACAGAATAAGACCCTGTCTCTAAGGAAAAGAACAAAACAGAACCTAAATGTGGGCTGATTATTTTCAGAGGCCCCACATTAACTCCAGCTCATAGCTGTGTAACGTCTGTACACGTGTGCACTTGCACATGTGTGTGTGAGTGTGATGCGTTCATTCTCAGTGTTAGCGTCTGCTCACACATTGTATCCGCCTCAACCAGGGAGGGCAGGGGAGCTGGTGCTGAAATGACTCACAGGCCTCTGCTCGCCACCCTCAAGTTCTGTTTTGTTCAGCATTCCTTATATAGATTTTCACGTCCCACTGATGAACACCAGGGCCTCGCAATTATACACACCCGCTCCCACATGCACAATCCTACCCCCCACAGACATGAAGCTGCAACAAAACAGCCGGAAAACCACAAAGACAACATGATTTCAAACAAGAATGGGATACCACGGCAGCCCCATCCTGCCCACATGCTGGGAAAGCCACAGCCCACATGGGAGGGGCTCATGTCACCCGCATCCCACGCAGGTCATGCCCTGCTTTGTCCCCATTGGAAGATGTCACCATCCTATGCTCAGCCACTCTTCTTCTCCAGGAAGGTCAGTCCAAATCCCACATCCTCTACAGAACTTCCCCATTTGGTCAAATAGCATGTTTGTAAACCAAAACTCAAGGCATAATGTATTTATACATCGAGCCTGTCACATAGAAAGGTCATTCTGTCCTGAATTGGGATCAGATCACCTTGCGAGATGTACAAGTGCAGGACATTTAACCCTCTCAGCCATTCTGAACATCTGGCAGCACTTCTGCAGTGGAAACCCAAGCTTCTGGCTCTCTCGTGTTTCAGGATCCGAGTAAGTAGCAATCAAAAGCACCAAGTTAGAAGAACATAACAATTATATAATATTAGTTGCCTATTTTTTTTTTCGAGACTTAGGAAAAAAAATAAAAAGTTAACTGATGACTTCATACTAAGCCTCAGAGTCAAAGCACTCTATAATGTCTTATTTGACAATGTGAATGTTACTTTCTTGGCATTATTATTACTAATATTGCTTAATATTTCGATGCAGTAATCATCTGTTTTCTTTTCTGAATGTATTTATCTTTGTTCA